>JAAKBH010000010.1:605000-815000 GCA_019776075.1 Amaranthus palmeri
CGTCTCAACGCAAAGATTATTAATATCCAATTTTTATAATTTTTTATTATATAGAATTTGAGATATTGAGGATTAAATTAGTACATTAAATTGCATGAAAAAAAAAAACAAACGTTGCAAGTAAATTAAAACGGATCGAAGTATTATTAAAGTCATCCCTTGTCATTGTTAATTGATCTCAAATTAAGTCCATGATAATACGTAGCAATCAATATTAAATAGTTGTAGTATGTGTCATCACACATAAGCATGTACCATGCTAGCTCATCGACAAGCTCTTAATTGACGTATGAGAATAACAGGGTTAGGGTTCATTCACACCATTTATTCCTTTTCACAATTATGTAAATACTCACATAAAAATATGTAAATTTTATATAAGACTGTCTGATCATGAATAAATTTATATAAAAATTTAAGGTTTTTAATTGATCATATTTAAAATTTTGATTATGTTAAGATTATAAGTGGTCAGTTTTAGTTTATTAGTAATCATTTAAGAATATAACTAAGATGATCATATTGCATGTTCGTATCGTCTCTTTCAAGCCCTAGCTTCCAATTTAAGTTAAAAATTAAAATTTAAATATCATTTATTCATATAAAATATATTTAGGTCGTTTTATTTCATTTTAGTTTTATATTTGCACCACGTATATAACTAAATTAAAATTAAATTAAAAGAGGGTAACAAAAGGTAGATGCTTTTTTACTATCAGTTTTAATTTTGTTATTTAATTTATCTAATTGAAATAACATATTATTGATTTGTCGACCAAATTTATTTTCTTCAGTAGACCCCAATTTATTAGTATAAATATCATTGACTAATCAAGCTTCGTCTTGGAGCTTGACCAAATCATACATTTTGAACCATCCATCACTAGGTTAGGTACCATAATAAAACAATATTGAATAAAATACTTCAAAAAATATATACTATTCTCCGTTTGTTTTCTCCAAAAAAAAAAAAAAAACTCCCATCAAAATAATTTTACTTAAATGTAAAATTGGTTATTTGTCGAGTTTATGTGTAATTTATATTATAATTTTCACCATTTAATATCATTTACCAAACTCGCTTATACAATTAGTTAGCAAAAGTTATTTTGACAAAGTCCTTATCCTTACCTTTTATATTATGTTGGACAAAATACTTAAGAAGAATATCATAAAATTCAATGCATGTTCCCATCTTCTATTAATGGTACAAATATCAACTTATTGACCTTTGTTTACTTTGGGAAAAATGTTGACTTTTTAGAGTTTTGAAAATAATTAAGAAATTGTTGCAATTTTAAGCCTTCTTTTGAATTATCTAATTCTAACTATATTACATTTCTAGAGCTTGCTAAAACAAAATTTACTAATTGAAATTAATCAACTAATTTTTATTGACTCATTATATAGCTTGTTAAGTATGAATTTGGCATTGGTCTTATATCATCATCATCATCATCATCATACCCAGTATTCCCGCACATAGATAAATCTATGTTTAAGTTCCGGGGAAGGAAGGTCGACGGCGTCTCATACCCATAAGGAGAGGGCGGTCACAAGAGTCCTTCGGCTCAAGAGGAGTCTTCAAGGATAGGACCTGCAAATACCGAAAACCTTACTTGATTATTAGGTAAATCACATGTCATCATCATCATACCCAATACCCTTCTTAAAGGCAGAATCGAGTAAGGAAATGTGATTAACAATTCATATCCGTATTCTTTTTAGATGTATAATAAGTTATTTCAAATTTATATATTAGGTGTCTAATACCAATATACCATACATAAAATCATTGTATATAAAGTATTAATTAAATGATATCGTGATAATGAGACTTCATATGTATATAATGAAAAATCTACAAGTCAAGTTAGTGATGGTACATCTCTATGTGAAAATCAAACTACAAATGTAAAATAATAATGCTCAATTTATGCACTTAAAAGTCAACTATTACTACTTAATTTAACCCTTTTAATTAATAATTCATAATAAATAATATTAGTTGCTCTTAATTCACACTGCTTTTCATTTTAGTTTATCTAATTTTGTATTGTTTTCGTTTTCGACAATTATCCTACTCTCCATTTTCTAATTCATAGGAACATATCTTAACTTTTTTCCAGCCGGGGGACTCCTTTTGGTCGCGCTCTCTTTTATGGGCGTCCTTCCCTCCCCAGACCCTGTCCATAGTTTTATATGAGCGGAATACACAGGATAGGATGATAATGATATCTTAATTAATAATTATTCATTTAAATCATGTACTTATTTTTTATCTTATTTACATAGTTTCTTTAAGAAAAAAATATTAATTAAGTATATTTATATTTGATTCACGTGAATCACGATATTATTGATGTAAAGAGAAGTCATAAATATGATACTTTTTTATCCTCCTTGCAAATCAGGAATTGGTTGTGGGCCTTGTGGGCTTGTGGGCCGGGCTTGATTGCCAATTGCCAATTGCCACTTGCCACTTACCACCTACTCCTAGATTGCTTTTCTTGATAGTCTTTGGTTCATGGTGTTCAATTCAGAAACACAAATTCTTGCTATAGGCGGTCTATAGCATAGACGGGTGTAATAGGCCAATTTATTTTTACACTTTCCAAAAAAAAACAACTGAAATTTCCATTGGGCTGGACTGCTAAGAGTACCGTCTATGCCATAGACGGTCATCTTAAAACTCTCAATCTATTAAATTCTATCACATAAAAATAATTTGTTCATTTTATAAATTATCGTTATTTACTAAAATCCTCCCAAATTCAATTTATGAATAATATAGAAATTTCATTGAAGTTTATGTGATGGATCTTTGTGATGAAATTCTTCTTTTTAGACAGAAATAATATTATTATTATTATTATTATTATTATTATTATTATTATTATTATAATAATAATAAGTTATTTCATTTCATAGAAGAAGACTTTACAAGAAGTTGGTGGGGAGTTGAACAACAAGCTAAGCACCCAGCCACCCACACCTTTTTGAATACAGAAAGCTAATCTATTTGAGTTATTATTATTATTATTATTATTATTATTTTTTTTTTTTTTTTTTTTGAATATCACTTTAGCATTTAAGATTCCAAATTTATTATTAAAAATTATGGAAAATTTCATGTGGTAACCATAAGGTTTTGGGTTTTCCACGTGATAACCAAAACTTCTAGAAAAATGTACGCGGTAACCCTAAGGTTTACATAATTATTCCGCCGTGACCTTTTTGCACATAAAACGTTTGCAAATGTTAATTTCGGAGCTTTGAGGCTGCTATATGCCAATTTATGCGACTCACCATTTCAAAAGTCATCAGTTTCAACCTTTTTCCCCAAATCATAAACCCCAACTTTATCATCTTTTATCCAAATAATATTTTTTCCTCTTAATCCAAAGATGATAGAGTCACGGTCTATATTTTGGGGGAAAATATTAAAACTGATGACAGTTGAAACGATGAGTCGCATAAATAGGCGTACAACAGCTTTAAGGTTCGAAATTAACGTTTTATGTGCAAAAAGGTCATGTCGAAACAATTTAGTAAACCTTAACGTTACCACATAGATAATCTAAAACATTTAGTTATCACGTAGAAAACACAAAACCTTTTACTTACCCGGTGGAAAATTTTGATAATAAATAAATTTGGAATCTTAAATGCTAAAGTGATATATTTTCAAAATAAAAAAAATGCTAAAGTGATATTTACTCGCTAAATCCAATAAAATCCGTTCATCAAAGCGTGAAAAACTTGATTTTAAAAAGAGAGGCTCATTTCTTTGATCGTCGTCATATTTTCAATGTCCTAAATTTCCCTTCTTTCTCATCACTCTTTTCTGGGTGGTTACGCTTATTTTTCATCTTTTCAACAAACAATTTCCCCTAATTTTCCATTTTTTCTCTCTCTCTCTTTCTCCATTTTCATTTATGTCTAAAACTTTTTTTTGGCTATTCTTGTGTTGTTGTATCGAATTTTAAACATCTAACTTTGTAATTGAATCTCGATCTGTTGTATTTGATTATTTGAATAAATTGGGTTTTTTTCTTGCTCCTTTGTTTGGGTTCTGATTTGATTCCGAGTTTTTTTTAATGGTGGAGTTTCTGGAAAAGTAGGTGGGAGAAAAAAAACGAAAATTTACAAAAGGGGAATTTTGTTTATTAATTTCTTCTTTTTTTTTTTTATTATAATTAGTCACTTTTTAGATCTTTTGCTTTGAGCAATTTTGTGTCTTGTGGAAGGAAAAAGGACTATTCACTTTGGGTGAAGTTTATATTCTCTTATTTTAATTGATTGACAATTTCATTGCTTCAATCAATTTATGCTCCATTATGCTGGATTCTGAATTATTTTCAAGCTAATTTATTTAGCATTGGGGTTTGATTTAAGTGTGAATTTTGCTAAATGTTGTTATTGGGTACTGGAGAATTTGATCAAAGAGCCAATTTGACTGGATTTTGTTATTGGGGAATTTGATTAAATAGTGGATTTGGCTAGAATTTTATTGGGTATTGAAGAATTTGATCAAGAAGAGTGAATTTTTTATTGTATATTGAAGAATTTGATCAAAAAGAGTGAATTTTTTAGTGGCTATTGAAGAATTTGATCAAAAAGAGTGATTTTGTTGTTGGGTTTTGGAGAATTTGATCAAAAAGAGTGAATTTGTTATTGGGTATTGGAGAATTTGATCAAAAAGAGTGAATTTGTTATTGGGTATTGGAGAATTTGATCAAAAAGAGTGAATTCGGCTGGATTTTGTAATTGGGTATTAAAGAATTTGATCAAATAGTGAATTTTTGTGGGATTAATTTGATTGATAGTTGAAGAAAAAGGCAAAAATAGAGGAGGGTACAGCAAAATCAGTAGTAGTAGATTCATCAATAGATTATAGAGGGTGTTATTGTGTAGCTGTACTGGAGTGCATAGTTAATATAATCAGGGCCCTAAGAATGGGGTCCTGCTTTTCTGCAGAAAGCAGGAGCCCTCTCCCTGGTTCTCCTTCTTCCTCTTTAGGGCTTAGAAAGAGGAAGAACTCCAAGAAACGATTCGGGTCTCGTAGGAGTTCTTCCTTTGATTATAAGATCCCTGGCCGGGTGTTCAACAATGGGGCGACCGAAGTCGCCTCATTGTTCACCCAGCAGGGAAGGAAGGGGACTAATCAAGATGCCATGCTTGTTTGGGAGGTTAGTTCCTTAATCTCATTTACTTTGTATATGTTACATTTGTTTATCCATATTGCATACTGTCAAATGATTCACTAATCTCCTTGCGAATCGCGAATCAAAAAAGGCAAATTATGGTCGGTTTGGGCTATTTTACGGTCATTTCAAGGGAATTGCAAATTCAAAAAGCGAATTAATTAGCGAGTTATGTCTAATCAGTAATCTCCTTACGAACCGCGAATCAGAAAAATACATTATGGTCGATTTATTTTTAGGCTATTTTACAGTTATTTTGAGTTAATTACAAATTCAAAAACGAATTAACTAAGCGAATTATGTTACAGTTTTGCCTGTAAATTGTGACTAGTGTTGATTGAACTGTGTATTAGTTAATGGATAGAGTAAATGAAGAGTTGCACTTCTATGATGATTGATTGATTGGTTTTGAATCTTAGCTGTAGACAACTGGATTCTATGATGACCAATTGTGAGTAATAATTTATTCATTGAATTCATGATTTCATCTTCCAAATTTGTTAACAATTCCTCTTTGAATTGACCCTATTTAATAGATAGGGTCAAATTAATTGTTACAATTTTTATTTTTACAATATTTGGTATGATTCATAATATTTTTACTAGTACTTAATTAAAAATTTTAAAAATTTAATTTAAATAAAATAAACAAGATCTACTTGATTATGTTTTCTGATTATTTTCTTTTTTACACATAAAATAAATAAAAACAATATTGATGAATAAATAGTATAGTTGCTATAGGTAGTCGTCGTCATCATCATACCCAGTGCATTCCGCTGATAAACAAATTATGGTCAGAGTCTGGGGAGGAAAGATAGACGACGTCTCATACCCATATAGGATAATGGAACTATCCGAAACTATCCGAAAGTCTGCAATTTTCACCCACGTTAGTCTTGCATAGTAATCAACTAATTAACGAAAACTTAACAAATAAAATACGTACAAATAACTAAACAAACGATAATGGAAAGGTAGGTGGTAAATTAAGCCTTTATTAAAGGGTATTTTAAATGAATGTATCCTCTTTTAGGTAGATAAAACTTTTTAGAATTGTATTCTTGATGTCTTTATTTTATCATTTCTTTTTTGTGATTATTCAGTATGCTGTTTTATCTTATTAGATTTTGTTTGTTTTCACTAGTTTTATCCTTATCCGGCCTTTCATTTCCTTTAATAACTAGTTTTTGTATATTAGAAAATGGTGTACTTATCCTTATCCATCATTCATTTTGAGATTGGTGATTTACTGAATCCGTTTATCAGTGGAACTCTTGTATACTATGTGTCCTTAAAAGACAGGGTTTGTTACTTTGTACTAAGTTGTAGCACAATTGACTTTGTATGATTGGTTGTTTGACTGAAACTGGCATTTTGAAATGATCCAACATATGTTACTTGGACTCGCGTGTTGATGTCGGATACTGGTACATGCCCATGTGTCGAATACGTCTAAATATTCAATTTTACGCCTAAAATGAAGTGTCTAAGTGCCTTACCAATGCCCGAGCATCAGGGGTCGAACACGGGTACGTGAGGTAAAATGAAGTGTCCGAATAACATAGATTTTGAAGCACTTTATAGATGAAATGTCGCATCAGCCATTACAAAAAATTGTTTAAAAAAATCGTGTTTTGGGTTGTTTGAGGAATATCTCATGTTTTTGGCCGATAACAAACCTTGTTATCGCAATCCTATAGAAGAAGATAGAGATATTGCTTTTGGGCGATTTTAGTTGCTATAAATCTTTTTTCTCGATTCGAGGGTACTGGTAAGGGGTGGGAAATTATTCCTTCCCGTAGGTGGTGATAATCGACTCCCTTTCGCGCTGGAAAGTCCAACCCATGATTATCAATCTCTTGTGTTTGAATCTAAAACTAGAAGGAACTCTTAGTTGCCATCTTTTGTGCACTATAACCGGGTGCTCTTGTAAAATGTGTGAGAATTGGTGTTCATTGAATATTGTATGCCCTGATTTGCAGAACTTTTGTTCGAGAAATGACGCAATATTTTGTGGGGTTTTCGATGGCCATGGACCTTACGGTCATATGGTTGCTAGGAGAGTACGAGATGCCCTCCCGCAGAAACTACATGCTCAATGGGAAGTAAATGCAAAGAGCGAAGAAGTTCTAAAGGAAATCAGCCTTAATTCGAGTAGTGCAAATCATGAAGACGCTTTCATATCAGCCGATGATGAATCCAGAACCTCTGTCGATCTTGAAGAAACGCATAAAGAACCCGAAATATTTCAGATACTGAAAGATTCTTTTATAACGGCTTTCAGAATGATGGAGCGGGAATTGAGAGTACAAACGAGCGTGGACTGCTTTTGCAGCGGAACTACAGCAGTGACTCTTATCAAGAAGGTTTGTGGATGACCTTATCGATTCGACTTTTGGCTTTCTTAAACGATTTATTTAACGTTAGAAGTTGAATGTAATAGGGGCAAGACCTTATTGTTGGAAATGTCGGTGACTCGAGAGCTGTGTTGGGAACCAGAGATGACGACAATGGTCTAGTCGCTGTGCAGTTGACTGTTGATCTCAAACCGAATCTACCAGGTTTGTGTCTAGGTCCAAACTTTTCAATGATGAAAGTATTTTTGATTAAGCTGAACTAATTCGATGATAAATGTATTTTCGATTACTTGGGAGTAGTTGCACTTGCACGTGCAGGCTATGTTACTCGGACTCTTTATTTTGCTACACGTACCTGTGCTCGATCCTTGATACGTGGACATTGATATGGCACTTAGACGATTCATTTTAGGCGTAAAATTGAATATTTAGACGACACCAAGTAACATAGCCTGCAGCATTCGGCATCAGTACGCGTCAAAATACAATGAACCGCGTGTTTGAAACGGGAGGCAGACCTATATGCTCAATTTTTATCTCAAAGATTTATTAATCGATTCTCTATAATATTATCAATCATGCTATATTAAGAACTATATACGCATTTTTTCTCGAAATTTTGTTTGCTGATTGTCTCCCCTCCTAAGCAGCCGAAGCAGAGAGAATCAAGAAGTGCGGAGGACGTGTGTTTGCCCTTCGAGATGAGCCGGATGTTTCTCGGGTTTGGCTTCCAAATATTGATTCACCTGGCCTTGCCATGGCTCGTGCATTTGGCGACTTCTGCCTCAAGGATTTCGGTCTTACTTCATCGCCTGACGTTTCATATAGGCGCCTCACCGAGAAGGATGAGTTCGTTGTATTGGCTACAGATGGGGTAAGCTCACTCTTACAGATTTTCTCTCGTCTTTCGCCTTACATTATCTCGAACACTCACACGACGATCCATAACAGATTTGGGACGTTCTTTCAAACAAAGAAGTAGTTGACGTAGTTGCAGGAGCCCCTTCGAGATCCACAGCAGCTAAAGCTCTTGTTGAAACAGCCGTCCGAGCTTGGAAAATGAAATATCCAACATCAAAAATCGACGATTGTGCTGTGATCTGTCTCTTCCTGGACTCAGACGCAGACGCCCTATCCTCTGCAGTGTCTACAAACGAGAAAGACTCGTCCGTTTCAGCTGAACGAGCTGAAGTAGGGATCGATAAAGAGGATACAAATGGCCCCATCACCCTGGGCGGGACTGCAACCGTTATAACTGATACAGACGCAATTCAGGAAAGCAATGGGGATGACGAAGAAAGCCCTACCGAGGATGACTTGCTTTTGGACGACTATTCTGCTTTAGAAGGCGTTACTCGTGTAAATACCTTGTTGAATCTACCAAGGTACAAGCCCGGAAAATAGGTTTTATCTCGATAGATGAAAACCCGAAACAATGAAAGAGATCCAGGGTCAGTTACTCGAAATTCTCGACTTCTTGTTTGTTCATTTTATAGTTGCGTTTTATCATATACAGAAATTTGAAATTCGAGTGGAGAAACTTGCCTTGCTATATTAGGGTCCTGGGAAGTTATATTCTCCGACTTTAGTTTGGTTAGTTCATGAATTTTGTAAAGAAATTGTTATTGTTCGATTATAATTTACTCCTTTGATATAGAAGTATTTGTGTAGGAGGGCTACTATTTTTGGTTGGACATCGTATTGTTAGGATTTAGACAATGCAGCCGATTGTCTTCAACGTTTCGTACTTGAGACTTAAGGTTGAGCCAAAGTTTCGTCTTGTATGAATAATCAATCTATTTTTTTAATTGATCATTTTATGATTGTAAGTGGCTACTTTAAATTTATAACTGATGACTTTAAGAATATAAAAAGTTAGTCCTTTTAGAGTATAATTGGACACTTTAAAGTGGCAAGTTTTTGTAATGAGCAACATTTTTCTAAACCAAAGACCATTGAAAGTTTTTTTGCACCAATCACTAAAATTAAGGACAAAATCAAGGTAAAAATGTATTTGAAAATTGTCGGGAACTTTTTGACCTCACTCTCCTTTATGGATATAAGCTGTTGTCGTTCTTCCCTCCCCAGATCCTGCACATAGTTTCTATGAGCGGGATTCATCCTCCACATTCTAGCCAAGCTCATGTTAAGCCATGGGCAATGTTATTCTAAACCATGGGCAATGTTTAGCCAAGCTCAACACACACACACCCACTTTTATATGGGCCATGCTCTATGTTTGAAAAAGTGAGAATTTGAATTACATTTGCAAACATGGGATTTATGTCTTCTTGTTTTTTTTATACAAAGTAAAATATTAAAACTACTAAGACAAAATTCTAATAAAAAAAAACAAAAACCTTTTTCACTCTTTTTTTTCCTTTAAATTAGAATTCTTTGCTTTCAATCATTTTTCAATCAAATAGGCTTTCCTTCTAACCAACGACTATAAAAATCTAATGCTTCTTTTGGTTTGTATTCTGGAACCGTGTGTCCAGCTCCCTGAAATTAAAAAGAAAAACATTATTATCAAGATAAAATTTGTGAAATCATATAAAACTTTTTAGCATTTTTTTATTCTACTTTCTTGATATATAATATGACTAAAATTTCAACCAAATTCTAATTAAAGATGTCTGCTATTGTGATAAAAGTTTGATTTTCATCAAATACACACAAATTACGTCTTCTCCGCTTCTACCTATAAAAGATTATCCTTATCACAAACTCAACAATAATAATAGCTTAAGAATTCATGACTAACCTTGACAGTGAGAAAGGTCAGATTGTGTTCGTATCCTTGCAGATACCTATAAATCATATTTAAAAATAATTATATAGTTTTATTTTCAAAAATAAAAAACCTCAAATTTGTTTTTAATTTGAAACTTAAAATTATTAAATTTAAAAAGAATTACCCAGCTACTTGATTATTAGACATCCAAGGCCTCCATTCATCCACAATTTGATACCCTAATGAACTAGTCCATGCTTGAGTGCCAGTAAAAGGAACACATAAATCATGATCTCCACTGCAATAATTAAAAAAATTTAATAAATTAATCACATTTAAATCTTTACTTAATTAAAATTAACCCAAATAATCTTTATATAATTACTAATTATAAAAATTATTAAAGTTTAAAATAAAATAATTACCTGTAAATCAGTGCTTTATAACCTTGAGCAGTGAGATTACTGTGGTATTTAATCATGCTCCCAGCATCATGATTAAATACTAGTGACATACATAATGACCAAACACCTATTTTATTTACCTGTAAATTAATTATAATAAAAATACATTAAGGAAAAAATTATATAATTAATAAAATTAAAATTTAATAATTAATAGTAGAAATAAAATTTCTAGGGAATAAAATTTAGTCATACTGGTTGTGCATGAATTGCCTTCCTCACTGCTTCATTGTTTAACCATGCTGAAGCAACTTCTTCACTCTGCATTGTATATACAAAGTTTTATTTATTATATTAACAAAATAATCAAAAATATAAGAATTTTAATTTCTGACTTCTAAAGTTAATTTGTCGTTTCGGTCAATATCAGAGTCTTAATCCTAAAATATTAGAGTCGAATATCAATGCTACTCAATCTATATAACAATTTCAAACGTCGTTACATAATTCTTCTTCTCAATTCATTTTGATATTCTACCGTTTCAAATCTTGTAGTATTAGAAATTCCTTGGTGTAAAACAAACAATTTTCATATTTGTATCAAAATTATAGATTTTAATTATGAAATCATATCCGAATTTGAAAAATGACAAGGTTTGAGAAGTCATTCTCAGATTTACATTTTAACTATTTTTAAAACAATGGAGATTTGGCTGAAATCCAAATTTGAATTTCATTTATTTGCAGAACATTAAATCTGAGTCAATTCTAGATTTTCAAATGAAATCACTGAACATCATATCGAAAGATAAGAGAACAAGGTCTTACGGTGCAAGGAACGGAAACTCGACGATCATTTTGAATGGAGTTAAGCTCCGGCCATGAAGGAACAAGACCATCCTTCACGACCATTAAATGGGGCCATGCGCGGCCGAACATCCTCTTCCTTATAGGAAGAGACTTCTCAGTAACCCCTAGTTGTTTGAAGCTATTTGGTATGTTCAAATTCTTTGTGTTCTCATTTCCTGGGTTATGGTAGCATGGCTCTAGTATATCATATATATTCAAACCTTCTAGAGCCTAAAATTCAACAATTGAACACACAAAAAACACAATTGTTAGTTAAAATCGTCATCATCATTATCATCATTTCCAGTATATCCTGTTCATAGAAACTATGCTCAGGGTCTGGAGAGGAAAGAACGACGGCAGCTCATACCCATAAAGGAGAGAGCGATATGATCAAAGAGTCCCTTGGCTCGAGAAAAGCCTTCTAAGAGAGCGATTGTTTGAACTTTTGGGTATCATTGATAATAGATTGTTTAAACATAATTTAATTATTAATTTAAACTTTTGGGTAAGTCAGTTCTTTACCCTGGTATCAGAAGTTCAGGTTATTAAGGGTTCTAATTCATTCATCACTCATTTCAAGTGAAATTGTTAGCGTTAAGTATGAGAGTAACTTGTATCCATACATCTAGTACAAAGACCGTACCAAAACGCTCTCTTTTAAGAAGGCGTGAATTCTTAAAAACTTAAACTTTTAATTGAGTTAGTTCCTTAACATATAGAAAATATACTGCGGAACTCCTATTTGAGGAGCCGGTTCCTTAAAACTTCTGTAAGTAGGCGTGAATTCTTGATGAATTAAAAATTTTCATTTAGTTAATTCCTTATATATATAGGTCGAACTCCAATAAGTAACTTAATCTCAATAATTAGTTTAATTAAGTTTTTGATTTCGAATGAGTTGATGATCATGATCGAGATTTAAGCCCATGAGATGCGTCCATAAGCTTAATCTTTTAGTTCAGATAAGTTGATAGTTGAAACTTAACATGATGACGGTTACATATAAAAGAGATGATTTAATGAAGGTAGTACCTTAAATAGTTTGTCTCTATATCCCTTGCATACAGCAACCTCATCATTCTCTTCCTCTAATCCACAAGTGTTTGTAAACTCCTGAACAACATAAACATTTACATAAAATGTAACTCTTTGAGACGTCAAACAATTTATTAATCTATAAAATAGTGTCTTCTATTACAAAAAATTACTCAAAACAGATACGTGTGTCATGCATGTTTTATACTCTAATTAGGGGTGAAACTTATTCGGATTAAAACAGCAAATTGAATTAGACCAAACCGAATAATAAATATGGTTTGGTGATTTTTAAATTTGGTTTGGATTAGGTTTGAAGATTCAAAAACCGAAATATTAAGGTTTGGAATTTTCAAAAACCGCAAACCGAAATATTTAAGAAATTACATATAGCCCACTAACATTAATGTATTAGCCTAAACCCAATACTTCTAAACCTAAAAAATTGAAAACCCTAACCCTTGATAATACACTACCGCCGTCCCACTCCCACACTTGTTTAGTATTTTGCAAGATGTTATTTTGAATGACTTTGTAAGACATTATGTCTATTATGATTAATCTTGTATGATTTGCTATTGTCTTAATTATTGTAATTGTAGTTTAAATTGTCATTCGGTACACTAAGAAAAGTTCGGCCTAGGAAATTCGGTTTGGTTTGGTCTACAAATAAAAAATGTGGTTCGATTTGGTTCGGTCTAGAAACTAATTTGGTTCGGTTTGGTCTGAAAATATGGAGACCGAATAAAATTAATATGGTTCGATTTGATTTCGATAAAAATCCAAACCGTAGACAGAACTTTCACCCCTAACTCTAATACACCCCTTCACACGAGAGCTCATTGGACTAGAATTGTGAATGCAACACACGTCATCCTTATACCTGGCGCGCTACATATTCCACTTTAAATAAGGGGTGAATGTCAAGAAATCATCTCAACCAAAAGCTTAATAAGCTGATGATTGAGGCTCTAAGATATATTATATACTCTGATAAGTATCAAATATATCACAAGGCCCAATTTTTTAATGTATAAGGTATTAAGGTGGGCTAAAAAAAAGCGAGAATTAAATTTAAATTTTTTCTAAAAAATATATTTCAATAGGATAAGATGTAATTTTCATAAGTAATAGCCCAAGTAATGTTAAATGCAATTATGCAAATCCAATAGAATAAAAATTAATCAAATTATAAATTGAATTGAAAATTAAAAGAAAAAAAGGATTGAGGAGTCAATATCAAGAATTGATGTAATCAAATGTATTTGGAATTCTCTTAACAAGTTGATAGTGGGGATCGAACATCGGAAATGACGCCAAGAGAGTCAAATAAAGTTGGAAAACAAATCCAAATTTCTATGTCTTTTTAATAGTGAAAGTTGTCATGCATTTAGTTTATTATATATACAAATTCTTAATTGAGACCGTCTTTTGTAAAGACGGCTATCAAAAGATTAGTCTAATTCTAAATATATATTGTTACAACTTTAAATATAGATTTGGGCTGGACTTTTGATAGTCGTTTTTACAAAAGATTGTTTTTCAAAAGAGCACCTGATTATATATAGTTTTTTATGTAGTAAATTGTTATTTAAAAAGATTGATAATATATAAATAATTTTTTGGGGGGAGCAATAATTTAAGGGTATTAGTTATCATTCTTGAAGTTACAAAATCATCATCATCATATCGGATATGTCATGATCATATATATGAAATTAAAATGTAAACGGTTATTTTCTTAATTTTGACTGGCTAATCAATACTCAATTAGGTTTAGGGCCCTCAATTTGTTTAATTAAAGAGTAAAAATATAAAAAAGTCAAAAGTAACTTTCAAAAATCATTAATTAAGACTTTTCACATAAAATTCGACTTGGGTTCCCAAATTTTGTAACAAATAAAAAGGTAAAGGTAAAGGTAAAAGACTTTTTCAATATTTCGCACAAGACAGGGTTTGAGTGGTGGTTTTTTTTTTATTGAAAGATGTGGACAAATCATACTCGTATCTCCAAAGAGGGAGTAAAGAGAGATGCGTGCAGTCAAGAAATCTTCAATTGATACCTACGTCCAGCAGAATCGAACCCCAAATCTTCTACTCGACATGCAGATGCTCTATTCATTAAGTGTTCATTAACAAAAAAATAGTGTAAAAAGTTGGGTAAAGGTTACCTTGTAAATATCATCTGAAATCAAGGCCATTCCATGTATAAAAGGCAACAGAGCATTAGAATCATATTTTTGTTCTGCTGTTACCCCATTTCCTACCATATATCCCTGCAATTTAATTTCATTTAATTTGTCAATTACTCCTTATAAATAATATATACTGAAAAATAAAATTATCTTATGATTTTATTAATACAAATTACCCAAATAAATACGTTTCGATTCAAAAAATGTTATAGTTATTACTTATTTTTCACTAAAAAATTATACTTTTAACTTTTTATATATAGCCGTAACTATTTAATATAATTATAACTCATTATCATTATCATCATATCCAGTGTATCTTGCCCATAGAAAACTATAATTAGGGTCTGAGGAGAAAATTAAAAAACGGCGACAACTCATACCTATAAAGGAGAGTACGACCGTTGTAATGAATTAGCTAGAATTTAGCTTGTTGGTGATAATCATGATTAAGGTCACATTAAACCACTTAGGAAGTGGTGTTATTACTTATTAGTAATATAATGATGATAATTAAGATAGCTTTTTACCTTAAAATTGATAGTGGGACTGACTTTAGCTTTAAGCCCTGCAATAATAAAAGGTGAATAATAAAAAAATAAATAAATCATGTGGAAAATTTAATAAAAATTAATCAGTATCTAGAAGAACCCAAAAAGATAAAATGAATATTATTTATTTATAACAATAATATGAGTTTAGATTATTTTATCTATTTCCTTTTTAAGAAAGGAAACACATGACATCAAATTATTTGTACTTTACTCACTTCTAATCTTTTCTTCTTCCACCAGCCACTTTTTTCTTCCAAGAACATTATATTAAGGGTGTTTGGCAAATGGCAAAAAACTGATAGTTGATAGCTGATTATAGCGACTGATTAGATCAACTGATTTATTTAACTGATTTGACCAGCTTATTTTGAATCTGCTGCTATAAGCAGCTTATTCAAATCAATAAGTTTTTTAAACCCGTTAATTTACCAAACACTAACATTAGCTAGTTTGACAACCCAATCCTCTATTTATATCAAAATAAACTAAAATTGCTCAATAAGCTAATTTGCCAAACACCTCCATTCTCATCTATCCAATTGGCAAACAATTTAAGGTATAAAATAACCAACTCAACAAAAAATTTATATAAGACGCCCCTTTAAATAAGTACTTTCAATATCTAACACAAAACGATTATAATCATCAGCTCAACATCCTATACAAAGACAGAGTTTGGAAATCTTTGATTATGTTGTCTAAAATACCATTTTAAGTAACCTGCTCCACTTAAAATTTAATTTAAAATTAAAATCCTATAATATACTCCTATTAAATAATCTAATAATTGAAATTTTGGAGAATTTTATATTAGTACATAAAAAATAAACATACCTTGTACAATTTGAGCAGCTAGGGTTGGAACATAAATCCCACCATATGATTCCCCAGCTACGTAAAAATTGTTTTTCCTAAATTCCGGAAATTGCTTGAACCACTATAATTTGCATATAAATCAGATAATTATTTTAATAAATTAAAATAATTTATTATATTATAACAAATAAATATTTTTTTTTTCAAAAATAAATTTACCTTTAAGAGGAATGAATGAGTATCACGAGCTGTTTGTAAGTCACCAGTTTGGTACTTGGTTTGATTTTCCGAATAAGACAACCCTACTCCCGTGGGGGAATCCAAATAAATAATATTTGATACCTATACGAAAAAAATTCAAAATAAATATATATTTTCTTCGTTTCGTTTCGTTTTACTTATCCTATTTAAATTGTTTCAATTAATGCGAGAAATTTTAAACATAGTTTAAATTTATTAATGTGAAATATTGTTATATTCGTCCAGAAGAGTATGAAAACTTTAATATACATTTTTTTTTAGTTTTTTATGATATATGTGATATGTTTGTATTTTCATAAAAAAAGCTCAAAAAACATTGAAAAAATTGAAAAAACAAAAAGGAATGATTTATAAATACGTAGAAATAACATTTGGTTCGACATTATTTAAATCATCAATATTCAATAATAAGCTTTTATTAATGTTATTAATAATATTATTTGTTCAAGTTTGACTAAATATACGACTATTTCTTTGAGGTACGTATTCTAACTAATATTTTTAAAATTAAAATCCATATATATTAATTATTATACTATAAAAAGAGTAAAACCTTAAAAATATTAAATAAATACCTTGGACCAACTATATGGATTGAGATGCAACAAAGGGAGGCTATTCTTGGTCTTCCCGGCCTGAAAATTAAATGGTCCTGCAAAATAATTTCAGGAAAGAAAAGGACTTTACTTTACAAAATATACATAAAATATACCTTCTATGTAATTATATATCAAATTATTAAATTAATAATTCCTCCCAATTATTTTAAACGTCTCATTTGAGTTTACACAGTTATTAAGGGTAGTGTGGGGTCCATTAAAAAGGTGGTAGTTGGGTATTTTAATTGATAAATTAATTGTAAAGGTGGTAGCTGAGGTATTGAAAGTAGTAAAAGTGGGGTATTTAGGTAAAAAAAGATAGACAAAAAAGAAAATAAGACAATTAATATGAATTTACCAAATAAAGAAATGAGACAATTAAAAAGATTCGGAAAGAGTATTAAAAATAATATATATGACCTCCATTTCACTATTTTAGTTACCTATTCAATTTTGGTTGTCGTCTAATTTGTTGGTTATAAAATCTTTTCTTTCATAGAAAGTTTTTCTAATTAATAGTGAAAATAAATTAATAAAGCAATTTTATTAGGCTATTTAATTAAACTTATCCAAATAATGAAATCAAAATTTATTAAATTTCATATCAAAATTTTCATTTAGGGGTTTCTTTCACTAGTTGACTACATGTATTTTCTTTTTTTTTTTTCGTCTTGTTGAAAAGGATACGTGTATAGTCTGTTCCCTACTCTCTTCACTCGACTCGGAGCATGATTTATGCAATATTACTGAATCGATTACTAAGATTATGATTATATCAAATATAATCAACATCGTGAAACAATAATCAAAATTATTTTAAAAGATATTAATAATAAAAAAAAAAAAAAAAAAAAAAAAAAAAAAAAAAAAAACTTTACCATGTTCATAAATAAATCCATCAAAGCTTGAACATCCAGGTCCACCATTTAACCATAAAACAAGAGGATCCTTCATTGGGTTTCTTTCGGATTCCACAAAATAATAGAATAAATTCTTGGGAGGTGATTGATTACTTGGACTCCCATTTAATGTGATGTACCTAGTTTAATGTATAAAAATGACAAAATATCATGCCAAATTCTAATTAAATAATCACGGGTATAAATAAAAAATTAAATATAAGCATTAATTAATACAGAAAATATTAATTTTAGAACTCCCACTTTTAGATCCTCCATTTATAAAAAGGTAAAAACATTTTTCAGAATTGTACATAAAAATTAACAAATTCTTTTATTATTAATAATTTTAACAATTCAGGAGAATCTAATCTTAAAATTGGATAACAATTAACAAATAATATGGAGTATAGTTTATATAATTATCGCTAGAAAGAATAAATTCTAAACAAACAAAGTGTAATTGGATTCTAATATTTTCAAAAAAAAATAATATTAAATTACATAAGTCGAGAAGCATTAAACTCAATGGGACGAACTAATTAACAGGTTTATTAATATAATAATAAAACGCATGGATGGAATAGTATAAGAATAAAATATTATTTCGTTCTTTTGAATTTGCCCGTTAAATTTTTATATCAAAATTTTTTATCTAACAGGACAATTCTAAGAAACCTATAAATTATTAAAATATAAAAAAGATATATTAAACATAAATGAACCAACAAAAAGACATAAACATGTTCCAAAGTTTATTGGTGCTCAAAATCTCTAACCATATACTTCTATATAATAGTATGTGTCTATATATATTATAATAATATATTGAGATTTAGAAAGAGTGTTTGATCATATATTTACAAGAAAATTACAAAAATAATTAAAAATAAATCATGTTTACTTGGTAGTTATGAAAAAAATTAAGGATTATTTTCCAATCTAACTTCTATAATTAATAATTTAAAAGAATTTTCTATTTGAATGTGCAAGTACTTTTTAATCAACCCCTTTAGTTTAGAAGGGTTCTTAATTAATAACACCATTTTAATAGTAATTAATAAAGTAATTACTTCAATATTAAGCTTATAATTTAAAAATTAATCATTGAAAAAACTTTTTCTTTTTAATTGTTTGAAAATTCAATACTATTATTGTTTATATACAAGTGATAAAACTAACTTTTTTAAAGTAAAAAACTAAAATTATCTAAAATTCACTTTCTTTGAGACACTTCAATTAAATAGTGTATAGAACAAATTAATTAAAACGGAAAGTAATTATATTTTTTGATTAATTAAGTATCACTAATCAAATAAAAACATAATTAATAATTAAAAATAGATTTCTGTTTTTTTGTTTGGGAATAAGTATTTCATTTTAAATTA
Organism: Amaranthus palmeri; assembly: GCA_019776075.1. Classification (NCBI taxonomy): domain Eukaryota; kingdom Viridiplantae; phylum Streptophyta; class Magnoliopsida; order Caryophyllales; family Amaranthaceae; genus Amaranthus; species Amaranthus palmeri. The sequence goes on from JAAKBH010000010.1 coordinate 624,305, forward strand.
TTACTTCTAATTTTTATTATGAAATCATAAATGAAGAATTTGAGAATGATAAGGTTTCAATACTCATTTTCAAATTCTCAACTTTAACTAGTTTAGAAACAACGATGAAATTTGATTGGAATTCAAATTTACCCAATTTCAAATTTCTATATGAAATCATCGTTCCCAAACACAGTATTAATAAGTTGAATTTTAAAGATTTTAAAACTCAAAGGGACAGAGCGAGTATAAAGAAGATGCAAAAGTTTAGAGACATACCCGGAATAATGCTTAGAAGGGAAAGTGCCGGAAAATCCAGGAAGGTGAGTAATAAGAGAATTAGCAGGAGCAGCATAAGTAAACTTCATAATATTACTATAATTAGAAAATAATGTAATTAGAACAATAATTATTGTAATTAAAGCTTGATTAGGATGAAAATGGTTATGGTTAATCATTTTCATGGCTTCCTAAGAGAAATTTAGTTTAGTGAGAGAAGTTCGACGAAAACGAGGAGTTTTAAGGAGGGAGAATGAATGAATTCAGTTTTTTAAGAGGTTATCAAAAATATTGATTTTTCAAAAAAAAAAAAAATTGATTAAATAAATACTGACAAAAAGAGAAAGGGTGTGTCAAGGTTTGGATTAAAGTTGGCATGAAAAAAGTTCTTCACTTTTTAAACAATTTTTTCAAAAATATTTTTTTATAGGGTGATTTAGAGACGTTGAAAACAGATTTGATCATTTGATATATAATTTAAAAATGAATTTTCAATTATGTAAAAATGAACCAATTTGGACACGAAATTCGATTTTAAACCGAACCCAAACACTTGACTGAAATTAAATCGATGACTCAAATGAACACCTAGACTGATAAAGATATTTTAATGGATAAAAAGTTATAATTATTTGATTTTGGATTATAATGACTAAATTAAAATGACTCACTAAATTATGAATATTTATTTATGAGAAGTTGACAACGTAAACAACTTCTTTATTAGCTTTATCAGTATAAGAATGCGGATATCCAACACTCACAAATCCTATATTAGAGAGATAAAATAATGTTATTGTTGTAGGATAGGTTGGAAAAAAACTAGAGTCATGTAAGAATTTAATATAAGACATTTTTTGAAAAGTAATTCTCGCTCTCTAACGTCTTTGACAAGACTTCAAGTCTTCAAGTCAAGTTTAGAAAAACACAAATACTTGTGAAGGACGGTTTCTTTGAGAAACCCACTTTAATTAACCAGCTCATAAAAATATAGAGTAAAATTAGACATTAAGCTTTAATGTGATGGGTCTGAGAGACAATCTCTCATGAAACTGACGGTTAAAGAATTAACAGTCAGTCTCTTGAGAAACCGTCTTTCTAACAAACGTCTCTTAAACCCAATCCAACAAAAGTTAATAATGCTTACTCTATTTTTTCTTTATGGGTGATTTAATTGGAACTGGTCTCTTAAAAAGACATTCTCTAAAAATAAAACAGTCTCTTTTTAAAATTTGTGAAAAATTAAAACTAAGTTAAAACATTAAAAAAAATGAACTGCCAATTTACTGGGAGAATATTCTATGGAAAAACCTATAGGATGAGGAAAAGTGCTTGTAAAGCACTCATTTCTTGACCTTTGATTTGTCTTCGTATACATAATTTGTTGCATCACTATATTCTATCTAACGGTTCAAATTGCATCATTTCTGTTAGGTTTACTCCTATTATTTGTGTATCTCTGTATTTCTATGAGTTTGTCCAATATTCCTATTTTAGTTCCTCATTTATACTTTACAAAATTTTAATATAGGGCAGTATTATTATTTATTTCTTGAATTTATATTTTTCCTCACTTTTATTTTTAATTGCACAAATTAATTGTCTCTACCATTTTTTTAATAACCGTGGAATATTTTAATAAAAGTCTTGACTCCAATAGCTTGACTTGTGTAACTTACGGTCCATTTGGTTAGTGGTATTAAATGATGGTAATGGAAATAATTATAATGTAAAAATTCATCAAAAGTTTCATATAATTGTTCTCATGGTAATGAAACTTTGATCACAAAAAATTTTTTTTGTTTACAAATTTCCATTACCACCTAATACCACCGCTGCCAATAGTAATGCGTTGGAATGAATATATGAACAAATTGAGATGATTGAAGTTGGACAAGCACGGTTATCGGTAGCAATAAATTTTTCAACTAAAATTACACTAGTTTTTCATTCTTATTACCACCGTTTATTACTACCTACCAAACATGTCCTTAAAGTTAAAGAGAAAAGTCAAGCAATTAATAATACTGATTGATGTCTTCTTTTATCATAATCAAAAGAGATTAAATAATATGAATAATAATAAAAAATAATTTAAATATGTGAATTAGATTAAAGAACAAAAACATTAAAAATTTAAAATAATTTAAAATAACAAATAAAGCAAATTAAGAGCTGACACATATATGAAAATATCTTGTTAGATGATGTCAAATGAAAGATATGTACAAGTATTAGTTAGGACTTGGGAAGTATGTAAAACAAATTGTATATAATGTGTTCAATAATAAATTTCCCTATCAAAGTAATTATAATTTAAACTACTAATTATAATATACTTAACCCTGTAGAGGTATGATTGAATTTCCCTCCTTTTTTTAAGTTCAGCTAGTCTCTCGAGAGATTGTCTCTTTTAGAGATGTATCTCAAGTCCAATCCATTAAAGATTAATGCTTATTTGCCGTATTCCTATTGCCTAAGTTCAATATCTTAAATGTCTATTTACATGATTCTTAATGTCTACTTATAATATTTTAGAAATATATGATGACCGGTCCAATTAGATATGATCTCTTAAAGAAAATGTTTCTTACAAGAATTTGCGTTTTAAGTTTACTCCAATAAAGAATTTTCATAAAAAATTATTAAAGGGATCAAATTTAAATAAACGAGACAATTAACATTTATCATGTCTCTTTAGAAGTGAGCTCACTACGGGCCACATAATAATACAAATACACAACTACACAAGCAAACAAGTAAATAGAGTTGATCGGTCATATACAAATTCATGAACAAATCCACTACGGCTCTTGGAATTTAATTTACTCCTCTAATCCAATATAATACGGACATAAAATGTGATGAAAAATACAACAATACTCACTTTCCAACCATTTTCTTCTTTTAAACGCATCATTATATATATATATATATATATATATATATATATATATATATATATATATATATATATATATATATATATATATATATATATATATATATATATATATATATATATATATATATATATATTGACTTGCGGCATCTCAAACGCCTTAATTAGCTAACAAGAGAATTAACAAATAAAAAAATGTTTGTCAAATAGACTTTAAATATTCCATTCAAAAATGAAGGTGAATATTATTCAAATTATTGACAATTCGACGCATTGGCTTTTGATATCGATATCAAGAAATTCAATCAATCAAAAAAATTAAGTTTAGGATCGATAATATAAAAAATACGTAACTTTTAATAATTAAATATAATTATTCCTAGAGGGTGTAATTAATTTACTAATTTTCATAACAAACAATGATTCATTGTTTGACAAAACACTAGTCAAGGGTCAATGAAAAAAATACTAGTCAAGAAAATTGCTTAACAAAAGACAAACCATAATCAACAACACGGTTGAACTCGAACAAATATGAATACATTATGCAATAAAATAATTCCTCCGTTCCAATATAGTCACAGACTCGCAGCATATGAAAAATAAGCAGTATTCACTTATTTCTGTTAATTTGTGATTAATAAGTAATTAATAAAGTTAAAATATAGTCAAGTGAGATCTTGTTTGATTCGTCACGACGTAAAGATTGTTAATATCAAATTTTCATAATTTTATATTATGCATAATTATAGTTATTTAAGGATTGAATAAGTACATTGGACTGTGTGAAAAAAGCAAATGTTGCAATTATTTTGAAACGAAGGTAGTATATTATTTATCATCAAATCATACCTCAACTATTAATTAATCTGAAACTGTTACAATGCGATGAACCCATGTAATCAAATTATTTTCTGATCGATTACTTAATATTGTAATTAATCACTTTAAGATAATAGCTATAGTACATTGACTCACTCCAATATAGATGATCTCACACTAATATCGACATATCGTCTTATTTGAAAATTTGTGTTAATTAATACGATAAAAGTTGAGTAGGTATTATACTATAAAAAATGAATTATATTATCATACAATATAGTGATATACATAATTAATAACTATTTAATTTTATTTAAAAAAACCCTCATTAATGGAAGGGTAGCTAAACAAGACAAAGCAAACACTTAGCGTGATTTTGGTATTACGTAGTCACATCTCACATCACATGTCTATACAATTGGGTTTCAAATATTTTTGAAATGTAATTTGAATAATTACAAATTTTTTATACTAAAATTTAATTTCTAATTTTGCTTATTTAAAGATTTGAATTACAGAGCTTAAAATTATCATTTTTTATTACTATTTATACGATTGAAATTTACAGCATTTTGCTAAGTACCTCTAATTAGAGATGTTCAATAAGTCGGGTCGGATCAAAATTTAAATGGGTCGGGGCGGCGGGTCATGTCAAATATTAAACGGGTTGGGGCGGGTCAAACATGTTTAAATACGACCCACTTTGACCCACTTTTAAAAGTTCATAAAATAATTTTTTATATATATTTAAGTCAATTCAACTACAAATATAACAATATAATATAAAAATATAAAAAAATGGTAAAATATTTTACCAATTTCTATAATTATCCAACTGACCCAACACGACCCATTACACAAAGACTCATTATTGACGCAACCCGTCAATTACCCGTTAAAATGTGACCCGTTCCGTTAAACACCTCTACCTCTAATCATCGATTGGAGTCGATTTCAAAATCACAAATTCGTGTGAGAGACGATCTTTTTGAGAGACCATCTCTAATTGGGTTGACTCACTAGGAAAAATTTAGAGTAAACGCAGGAAATAAGTTTTAATGAATTGGGCCTGAGAGGCCTCTCTCAGAAAAACCGTCTCAGTCCGGCTATTTGAAAATATAAGAGGTCGAAGGGGCCCGCCCAAAATCCGATATGACGTGGCCACTGTTGTTAGAATGACTTGGTAAAAAAAAGCAATTGAAGAATTTCACATTAGAATTCACGGCCTGTTAAAGAGTACAATTTGCATGCATGCTGCATTCAGTTATGTTTCTTTTCTTGGCGTGAAATGACAAATCCATTAAAGAGACTTTATGATTATAATTTATAACATCCACAAATTTCTACGCCAGGTTCCGAGCATATTTAATATGTTCGATCGTACAAAATTTATAAAAATTAAAGGTTTTAATGTTAAGTGTTAAAAGACAAAAGTTATCTAGAAAATGCATAGAGCCTTTATATAGTGTTTGGAAACAAGTATTTCATTTAAAATCAGGGCCGACCCTAGATATTTTTGGGCCCTGGACGAAATGACACATTGGAGCCCTTTGCCTTTACAATTTATAACCTATATAGACCTTATATATAATCATTAATTTTGCTTTTTTTACATGGGGCCTTGGGCGACGGCCCCTCTTGCCCACCCTTAAGGCCGACCCTGTTTGACATTATGAATTTCAATTATGAAATCATAAATAAAGAATTTGAGAATGATAAGGTTTAGATAGTTATTCTCAACTTTAACTACTTTATAAACAATAGTGAAATTTGATCAAAATCCAATCCAAATTTGAAAAGTTTTGATTTTCTATACAAAAAATTTGAGTCAATTTTAAATTTCTAAATGAAATTATTGTTAACAAACATGACATTGATGAATTCGTCATATTTTTCGTCGTTTTTGGTGGAACTCCTATTATCACATTTTTCTTTTTAGTTTATTTCTTTTACTTTGATATAATTTTTTTTTATGAAACTATTCTCACTCCTTTTATTATTACGTCTTCGTAACTTCACTATTTAATCAATTAAAAGTCAAAAAGTTGACTAAAATTCATTAATGGTCAAACACATCATCAATCAATTCTAAACAACTCATATAATATGTCGAGTTTTCATATTTTTTTGCTTTAACTTTTTATTTTGGAGTTTTTCTATTTAAATTTGTTACGTGTTTATTCTTATAAATAAATTTATTCAAAATTTATTTAAAAATTAAAATTAAATTGTTACCCTAATAATCACCGTTGAGTGAGTGAGTTCTGAGTAATACTGATGATGAAATATCTGATCCAAGGACCACGTTTTTGTCCTTTTTGTGGATGGCCAATGATTTCTTGAAAGTAGAACAAATTCATATCACCACCAACTAAAGGCGGGCCCGGGCCAGCCATGCATTTTTTATTTTCATTTTCAATTTTTTTTTTCATTTTATCACAAAACAACATCATCATCAACCCAGGGCCGACCCTAAGGATGGACAATAGAGGCCGTCGCGCAGGGCCTCATATTAAAAAAACAAAATTAATGATTGTAAAAGGTCCATATATTATAAATTGCAAAGAAAAAGGGTCCTAATATGCATGCTATTTGCCCAGGGCCGCCCCAAAATATCTAGGGGCGATCCTGATCAACCCAATATTCCGCTCAAAAATAGGGTCTGGGTGAAGGAAGGTGACGTAAAATCCATACTCGTACTCCTTTGAGAGGGAATAGTAGAGAAAAACGATTAATTTTACCCCAAAAAATAAGAATCCTACATAGAGAGGAATATAATTAATTGTAATTTAAAAAAAATAATCAATTATAATTTATTCCAAAAACAATTTATTCAATTTATCAACAACTTGCAAATGCTTTATAAAAGATGGCCTTGAATCTCCATTAAAGAGTGAAAAAAAGTAATGCATCGAAGTTTGTGAATTTAATGGTGTAAATTATATTTGGTTAATTTTATTCTTGATATCTTAAAATTATGTTTATAGTTAAATATATGTTGGGAGGAATTCTAAACTTTAAATTAAGAGGTTAAATAATTGATTTTTTAGCAAAACAATAATAGTTGAATGCACGTTAACTAGCAAAATAAGAATATAAATTAAAAACATGTTATAATTTTTAGATTAGACGAAATGTATAAAATTTGTTAAGTAGATAAGTTGAAAGTATTGAGAATCAAATTTAGATTTCTTTAAAGCGATAAATAAAAAGATATGTAGTAGGTGAATAAGAGGTGGGTGGTTCAAAACTTACCATTCTAAGTCATTTTTTGTTTCGATAATAGCTTTGGCTACTTCTAACTAATAAATAATCTGCGCTGGTAAAAGCTAAATTATAAGTTGGGACCACATCGAGTGGGCTCCATGGTGGTTAGTGGTTACCCCCACTAGCTAGTTGGTGATCAACCACCCACCAATGAAGATTCCACTATAGACAATGCAATAGTAGTAGTAAGGACTAATATAGAAAAGCTAGTAGAACCCATTTGCAAGAAGCTAGAAAAAGCAAATCATGCATGTATTTTAGCTAATTTAGATAGAATATATAGCACGCATGCATGTAATAAAACCAAAATATGTACGTTTTCCACCAACAAAATTGTCCATTAACCCTACTTCCAGTGCCGTTTCTGATGTTAGTTTTAAGGTGCAAACGCCTAGGGCTCAACTTATAAGGGGCTCAAATAGAATTAGTCCTTATAATTAACAATTAGTATTTGCGTAAGTAGAAACATGGATCAAACTTGCAACATTAGCTTTCTCAGTTAAGCACATGAAAACTGAACTACATAGTTGAAGAAAAAAGAACTGAAATTTTATAATAAGAGCCTTTTTTTAATTTACGACTAGGACCCAAAAATTATCATAAACGGCACTGCCTACTCCCTATCTATATTGAAGTTAAGGGCACTTTGTCCCAAATGAACCTCCCAAGGACCACTTATAATAAAGTTTTTTGACCTAGATTTATGGTAATTGTGGTTGGAGAAGTTTGAAATTGCTTGATTTGTAGGGTATATACTTATTAATTTTGGGAACCTCGAGCGTAACACATACTCCTATTATAGACTTATAGTGTTTTTGTTGATGCTAAGCATTTAATTGCATTTGGTTTAAAACATTGGCAATGCTCGTAACAATATATCATTAAGAAAATTGAATTTTATCTTACTTAAAATATGTTACCAGGATTAATATGAATATATAGCTATAATAAATTCAAAATAATATATGTATACCGATAAATTATGTATTAATTGGAGTCTAAAAATATGTTGAACAATTTTTTTATTACATAGTAAACTGAGAGAAATGGGGCTATATGAGAATTAAATTTATGCGTTTTTCTAAAAAGCGATACTTATACTCTTAAACTAAACAAGTCTAGATTCTCGAAGCAAAATAATATTATCACACTAATTAACGTGAAATTTTGTCATAAGTACTACAACAATAAGTCATAATATAAACTTTTTGTAATATTTTAATTATCTATAATTAGAGATGTTTAAGATTAAATTAATATAAACAGTTAAAGTTCAAAACTAAATATAACATAAGACGAATAAAATAGAGCATTAAACATACAACTTGTAATTTTTTTAGAAAAATAAAGGTGTAAAAATCAAATTTAACTAAAGATACTAGTGTAATAAATCACAAATTATTGTGTAGAACAATCTCATTGTAAGACACACTCAATGTATGAGTTAGGTAAATTATCTAATATGCATTAGGAGATATGGCTCCCTAATTATTTAAGATTGTCATATTGAAAAACACGTATACAGGTAATTCATCTTATTCTTTCTCGAGTCGGGGGACTCTTTGGCCGTGCTCTTCTTTATGGGTATGAGTTGCAGCCGTCCTTCCCTCCCCAGACCGTAGCCATAGTTTTCTATAAGCGGGATATACTAGGTGTGATGATGATGTCTTAGTTGAGGTCATGGACTAATGGTATTGGGCCAGCCATAGCGAACAAGCCTTGTCTAATATTAACTGAACTGGGCCACATTATTAGGCCCGGCCTTTCTTACATCTACCGATTATGAAGTATGATCATTTTTTTTTCACAAAATCTCACAAGAGACGGTCTATAGGATAGACCACAAAATTGGGCCAGCCCATTCCCCTTAATTGATTTTTTTTATTATAATATCAATTATATTATGTTATAATCCTAAATGTAAGGTATTATAACCTCGAATATACTATTCTATAACCCTAAATATAAGTTATTATAATCCCAAATAATTTATTATAACCTCAAATATACTATGTTATATTTTGGGTTGGGCTTTATGTATTCCGTCTATATAATAGACCGTCTCCCATGAGACTTACTGTTTTTTTTTATGTTTTCCTTATCCGTATTTAATATCCTTTAACATAAATAATTTATTTTCTAGAATTACGGGTTAATTTATTGGTCGAGAATTTATCCTTTTATTATTGTAAAGTGGTAAAATTCTCACCACTTATAGAAGATATACTTTCTTCTTTACCTGTACAAATTCTCTGGTCTACCATAATACCTAAGGAGTAAGTGAGTATAAACTACCTTGAAATAACTGATTTTGAAGATTGCTCTTATATAGACGGGTTTTGGAGGGTTGAAACTTATATATACACACAACCTTGTCATTATTAATGATAGGATGTTTTTGATTGATCTAGGGTAGGATTATATGTGCATCTTCACATAAATAAGAAGTGCATGTACATATAATTTAATAAACCAGTTAATACAATCCATTTTAATCCATACAATTAATTATAAAGTATTTACTAAAACTGAAAAAAATTTTGGAGCCAGATGGGATCAAAATCCTTGTTATACTTAATCGCTTTTATAATAAACTAATATTTAATCGCTTTTATAATAAACTAATATAAAAACTCGTGCAATCTCAATATTTTTTTTAAAACATTTACTTTCATAGTTCAAATACTCACTTTTTATTTGTTTAATGATCAACATATTATTTTGAATGTTAAAAATAACACTTTCAATATATAAAAGTATTTTTTTAAAAAAAAAATAGACTTATTATATGCATCTGCCTCACATAAAACATGTTCTCTCCGCCTTATCTTTCAAGAAAAAAAGGTGCTTCTCTTAATCTTTCTCGAACCAAGCGACTCCTTTTGACCACGCTCTCCTATATGGATATAAGTTGCCGCCGTCCTTTTCTCTTCAGACCCTGTTCATAATTCTCTAATGAGCGGGATGCACTGAATAGTATGATGATAAAGTAGTCGGATAAAAAAAGGAATACATTGAATTTGACCCTTCATCCTCCATACACCCATAATTTGTCATGGACTACAAGTGACAAAGTTGGAGCATACTATGCCACAAAAATTTAAGTTATGACATGGCACAAATAGCTAAGATCTTTCTAGTTTCCACCACTTAGATTGCAAACCAACACAACTCACCCCACCTTATCCAACCAAAAACACCCAAAAAATCACTAATCACAAAAATTACTTACCAAAAAAAAAATTGTTATGTAGAGCCAAACACCTCACCATCTAGATTTTTCAAGAATGGAGAGGAGAGATGATCTCCCTTGCAACCACCACCGCGATCCATACAACCACAACCCCAATCCCCACCACCACCGCGCCTTTTCTTCCTATCTCCGACCCCCACCAATTTCGCTCCGCCCATGTTATCAAAACTAAAAATCGTCGCTCATGTCATGTAACACATGGTAAGCTATTGGTAACACGTACAACTTTTCTTAGTTATTATTTTTAGTTGAAACTTTAAGGGGGTGCTTGGCAAATTATCTTATAAGGCTATTTTAGCTTATTTTGATGTAAATAGAGGGTTGGGTGGAATTAGCTGATTGAAACAGCTTATTGATATGAATAAGCTGTTTTTGAACAAGTCCCTCATAGCAACGGGTTCAAAATCAGCTGGTCAAACCAGTTAATATAATCAGTTATCAGCTGCTTGCCAAACACCCTCTAAATCAAAGTTGTTTATTGACATGATATCGTAATCTGATTTAAATTTTACTATAAATTGGAATTTCTCTAGATGTATATTTTGTAATAGTAGTAATGTTATTGTTGTAGTTACAAGTGATTCGAACAAAACAAAAGATCCAACGGTAGAAAATGTAGAAGCAGAAAAACTAGTGGATGGGATGGATTTTGGAGAATTATGTGATGAATTTGAATGTATAAGTAGTCCATTGGTTGAATCCACTGCTAGACAGCTTGTTCGTGACATATTAGAGCTCAGAGAAGGTAACCGTGCCCTTGGTACTTTTGCGGTTTCGGTCAAATATAAGGTAAACTTTTCTATTTTTTTTTTAAAAAAATTATCGTGAATAATTCAATTTTTTGTTAATTTCGCTATAATAATACCAACTATTGATTAACCATGAATAATACAAACTAAAAGGGTGGTTTTTTTGGAAAATTCCTAACATGTTAAAAAGCAAACTATAGGTAATTATTAGACAAAAAATTGGTAAATTAGTTAATAAACGAAAGTTGATTTTATCAAGGAAATACCCCTAAGTTGGTATTAATTCGTGGTTAATCAATAGCTGGTATTATTGTAGGAAATTAACAAAATATTGTATTATTCACAATAATTTTTTCTTTTTTGATTGACTTATATAATCCTACCTTTTGTTCCACTACCGTGAATAACCTTTAGATTATTATCTTATAATCTGGAAATCAGCATCATACCCTATTAAAATCTATTATAAGTAAAATAATTAGTTGTGGGCAAAATGTATGCAAAGGCTTCTTTATAAGAAAATAATCCGAAAGTGAAATTAACTGCTTGGATGATTAATATTATTTTTTATTTTTTCTTTGTCCGCGGAAAATCTAAACTTGAGTGTAATTAAGTTATAACTCAAAATTTAGCCAATATTAATTCGGTTGTAACATTTTACGATTCATAAGGGATTAGCAAAATAGGTAAAATTGTATAAGCAAATTGTAAAAAATGATTATGATGTGAATATTAATCATCATTATCCTATCCAGCGTATCCTGCTCATAGAAATTATGATGTGAATATGATTATTGCAAAATGCAGGATCCAGTTAGAAGCTTTACGGGAAGAGACAAGTATAAAAGGCCACTATGGATAACTGATGCACTTGAGAATACCAAAGTGGTAAAATACAATGCTTTCTAATTTTTATTTCTTACAAAAAAAATTTAAACTTTTTAAAAATATTTTTTTGAGTCGTCATTATAGACCTTAAAATAGCATTTTAAGTTTTGAAATTGACAACTTTAAATTCTTAGAGTAGGCACTTTAGATCTTGGAGTAGTCATTTTAACTCTTAATGAAGGAAGTTTAAGGCTTGGTATAGAACCCATAAGTCTTTGGAATTGGATATGGAATTTTAAGACTTGGAATATGAATTTTAAACCTTAAAATGAGCTTTTTAAGTCTTAAAATGAGTGTGATAACAATTAAGGCTTAAATTTGGAAAAGAAAACAATTTTTCATGAGTTGGGTATATAGAGAATTTGTGTTAAACTTTTGGTTGAGCCCTCGAGCCCCTTGGGCGTGGTTAGAGTATATAACATATAATAGGGTCTTAACCATCAACTCAAACTTTTAATCGAATTAGTTTTTTGACACGGTCAAATAGGCTACTGCCATGTTTAATCTGAACTGTCAATTTATTTGTCTTGTCTGATCTGATCCGATCTGATCTTTTCCAGGCAGTGCAAGAAATGGTAATGCTATCAACAAGTGTACTAAACATCAAATGGACTCTCAAAGGGAGGCCAAAATCATTCATAGGTAGCATTGGTGGAGATATAATCATCAAGGTGAATTCTAAGTTCATCTTAAACCAAATTAGTGGACAAGTAATAGAACATGAAGAATCATGGGATTTATCTTCATCATCACCACTAGCTCAAGTGTTTTTTTGGGTGTCACGCCGCCTTTTCGCGGCCAAAGAAGGTGGCAAAGATGTGGTGGATTCTGTCAAGGACATGAGTAGCAAGGTTTCTTCTTCTAAGGAAAATGTAGATATGTACCCTGATCCTTCTGGTGATCCTACCAAGGTATGTATACTACCACTTCCTTTGTTAAGCATGTTATTTGTGTAACTTAAACTTAGTTTGAATTTTTCGGTTTTTTATTTGAAGCTGTAGATGATGTTATAAGTTCAAGTCAAACATAAATAAATAATTGATCTCGTTGTTGTTAATAGGCTAAGGTTATGTATGTTGGTTGTCTCAATACCAACTGCCAAGTACGCAACTAAAACTGAAGTTTTACTTTACTGGGTTTTTGGAATTATAATTGTTTTTACATATTTATTTTATCTATTGCGTTTTATTTATCTCCCAAGACGCAAGAACTTCTCTTAATCTTTCACGAGCCGGGTTAAGTGTGTAAATTGGATCTCTCATGCCAAATATGTAACTAGGTTTGAAGTTGTAATTTTTTGGGGTTTTATGTGCGAATATGGTGTGTAGGTTAATCGGAATCAGCTTTCTTTCTGGTACAAGGATAAGGTTATGAATATTGAATCTCTCAAGCATCACATAGCGAGAGTCGCTTGACATGTGATGATGACATGTTATCATCATAAATTTAACCATTTTACTCTCCAAAGACGCAAATCAGTTAATGACATTGAAGTAACGCAATCAAATCATAATTATTATTTAATTCTAGAACTGAAATTTAACATGTTTATTTTTTATGTTACAGTTTTTCCAAAGGGATGATAGCTACCAAAGGGACTTGTATCAAATAGCCTTATTCCTTGCACTAGTTTACTTTGTTGTACAATACTTGAAAACAACTTTGTAAAACCCTCATGAAACACTTTTATGTGTACATTTTTTTGATGTATATGTAAACATTCAATTTTGTGTTTGTGATCATTTGCTCCATACTAGATTTTTCTTACGTTTTAATCGAAGTATTTTATATATTTAAAGAAAAAAATGTGCATATATTCGCTTTGTCCCTTTTAAAATGCATCAGCTACAACTACTACAAACAGAGGCGAAGCCACATGGAGGTTGGCATGGCCCCACGATTTACTTTTGCAACTTTTTTGGTGCTTGGCTTCGAGTTAAAACATTAACCAGTACGTTAACTGTTAATAGCTTTTGTCAAACACAGTTTAATATCAACTTTTTTTTGAATAAACACTTTAATATTAATTAGGCAAGCATTAAAAGACAAAGAGTAATAGAAATTATTAAAAAAAACAAAATTTTGTATTTATACTTTTTCTATGTCACTAATTTAAGCCTTTTTTTTTTCTTTAGTAAAAAAATGTGCATGTATTTTCAATTTTTAAAAAATCAATTGTAATATTTACTCCTATATATAATCACATAGATATCAAAAAAAGGCTACAATTGCAAATGTAGCAAAAAAAGCCAAAGGCCATGAGATTTGAAGGTAGGTTGAGCTTCCTCTTTGTCCACTTGGATCATATGTATGCTTCGCCAATCATGAAAGCATCAAAATACAACACATTAGGAGATGAATGAATTATATAATTATACATGTTAAATCAATTATATCGAGCGGATAATCAATCGACACACTTTTCTTTTACGGTATGAAAAAAACTATAGATAAAAAAACGACCTATAAATTTAAAGATGAATAGTGAAAAAGAAGTTGGCTACGAGTAGCATAAACACAAACAATATAGTCCTCCCGTAATTTAAAGAATTAGCGGATGAAAGGTTATGGGCGCCTACAGTGTACACGGTTCCTGACTTTGAATCCTTCACTTTAATGCTTGACGAACCTGAAACATTGGTGCGATAACGTTAAAAGAATGATAAAAGAGAAATAGCAATGTCGTATTCAAACAATTAGGGAGACCGATCTATAGTGCAAAAAAAGGTCACATCATTTCGTATCAGCCGAGTTGAAAGATTTTCAAATCAATCGAAAACAACACACCTACGTCGTACAAGTGTAAAAGAAATTGTCTTTTATAGTCGAGAATTCTCATGGTCTCGGATGATATTTGATGGTATGACAACCGCGTCGCTATAACAGTTATTGCAATCGCAACCATGATACATTTTTGCACTATAGACCGATCTCATACATTTTAAACGGGTGTGAGAATGGTTGTCCCTCGTCAATCACAAAGTTTTATCCTAATACAAGATCAGAATTGACATTCTATTTGACAGATGACTATCGGCTAGAGTTGTTGACTGGTTTGACCAGCTGCTTGCTAGCTAATAAGTCGGTAGTTTGGTAAAAATTTGTGGGTCAAAAAGCCAAAAGCCAGTAACAAGTCATTCCAACCGGTCAAACCTCTCGTTTAAGCTACTGCATTCTATTTCTTCTTTTGTAAGATAAAACCATGATTCGAAGAAAACGAAGGAGAGATGCTCACAGTTATAGTTGGTCCATCCAATATTTTGATTTACTAAGTCATAAAAGACCACTTTGCTGGATAGTACGATATCTGCAACCAAAGACGGAAAAAATCAAATTAAAGAATTTGTAGGAAACCCGTGTTAAGAGGACGATCTCGGTATTGAAAACGAGTACTTATAGAAACTGCAAGTATAATAATGTCATTGTACCTCCCAAGATAGTAACGTCCTTCCCATCTCGAGACTGTAATCCACTGTTCATCCAACCAACGCACCACTTATCATCCTGGGCAGCCAAATTAACACAAGTGATCGACAATGAAATGCAAAAACGGAAAGAGTATTGCGCAAAAGAGAATTTCAAAGATAAGACGTGTAAAATAAAGTTCAGAGATACGTATACTTACACCATCACCGAGGGGAAAGAAGTACTCGTGAGGGTATATTTTCAAATCGAGAGAGTTAGCGAAACGGAAGGTCACGTGCGGGAAGCCATTATCTATACTGGAACACACGTGAAATAAATAATTTGCCAAAGTCAATCCAACATACAAAATACAAATAATTTACTTTAAGAGGCATCAGGTAAACAAGGTAGCTTCTTTGACAATTAAATCAACAAGAATACGCCAAAATAATGAGAACATGAGATCGAATTGCATAGTGCAAAAATATGGCCGCGTCATATTCTATTGGCCAAGTCATTAAGATTTCAAATCTTATTAACTAATCATTGTTACCGGGATCGAGGAACGATCCGGATCGCAAAACGGGATCGAGGAATGATCCGGATCGCAAAACGGGATCGGGAAGTAATCGCACGGCCCCGATTGAGGTTTGTTGGGCAAACCATCAAGCATCAATCATAGTAAGAGTGAGCTGATAGTACCCACATCGTAAAAAGGTAAAAAAAGAAAAAAAAAAGGGCGTTTTGGGCTGATATAAAGGATATCTCACGGTTTTGGCTGATATTTGGCGATATGACAACCACATCACCATGACTGTTAGGACGATCAATTTCGCCTTAAGCATATTCCCATTTTCTTCCGACCAATAAATCATATAGCACCAAAGGTTCGTAGTCAGGAATGATTCAGTAAATCATTTGTCAATCTTAAAATCGCGATGAACAATAAATGGAAGCACACACAAAAACCTTGACGGAGTCTCTAGCTTTAGTGACATGCTATCATAATCTAACAGTCAAATGGGACTTACTTTCCGGAGTATTGAAAGCATTTGAATTGATCCTCGACCGTATGTAATTGTAAACTGGGCTGCTTGGAGAGAATCTGCATATTACAAATGAAGAACAAAAAGACTAAGACATTTATTCAACTTTCATATCGAAAACCGACATCGTAATAGGATGTAAATGAATTAAATGACATACTGTATCGACAATCTTGTCATAAGCATCATCTGGAAGATAGGCCAAAGTCGTACCACTGTCAATGATTGCCCCTCGATCGCTACCAGAGGAATCCGAATAAAGTTCTAGAACCTGACCATCCACCTCGATACTCTTCATGATAACATTGTAATGTGCCCTAAGAGGGTAGTAGCAGTCTGATTACAACATACGTAACGGGCTTTAATAAAAATTAACTAATTTAACATGCACGCAAAAGGAAAAACAAATTTTACAAGCAAGCAGAAAGAGAACTATATGAAACGACTTGCTAGTGATGATGCTCATACGAGCACTTCTATAGCTTTCCTTTTTGCTTGAATTATCCACAAAGCCCATAATAACCCAGAAATGGCGTCAAGACAGGCTACCAGTCAACAAAAGTGAACAATTAAACCATGAAGGATAAATGTGTCCCCACAAACGTCCAAGCCCGAGGCTATAATGTAAAGCAATTCCTACTCGAATTTGTATCCAATATTATTGGCAAAAAGTGAACGCTAAATTATACAAAAACAAAGCCAACACATCAACCAATCACTAACAGATGGGAACCAATCAAATTAGTCCTACTAATTCTTGTTAGTTGATCGAGACTTGTGGTTCTTGAATCAAAAATGAAAAAGAAATTCAAAAAATCACATACTGGTTTGGAATTAGGGGAGTAGTATTCATCTTTGGCTCGACAAGTTCCCCAATGGACCAAATTCCACCTCCTTTGTCATTATCCAAGCAATGAGAGAACATCTTTGGCACCTTTTTGGCTGCCGCGAGTTGCGACAGTACAGATGAGTTTGCTTGTCCAAAACCCATGATGCCATCAAGTGCTTCTTCAGATGAACTGAGCTGACCAGATTGTTTAGACCCACAACTGAAAGAAACGATACATTTAGAAACATTGAACATCATTATAGAATGCTAGAAAGAGAACATAATTTTGGGAATTAAGCAACATGAATCAAATCAAACGTGAGCTCGATAATATTGGTGGTAGAGGGCACTATGGGAATGTACTCAATACTCCATAGGGCCCTTTAAATTGCGACAAGGAAATTTCGCACAAAGATTAGGGATTAGTGGTGTCATTCAAATTGTATGGATGATATTAAAAGAGAATGAACAAGTGTAGATAAGAATGGCGGGAACATTTCCATGAAAGAAAATTGTGGCAAAGTAAAAAGGACATGCTAAAATGGAAAGTGTGGAAACATCAGAGGGACAAAGGAAGTAACAAGGAATGGTAATCACCAATACATGCACAAATCTCAAAATTCAGTCTCAAAAGAAAGATCCAATGTACAGAATGCAGAGGTCCAAAACGCGCGTGCAAGGTACAACTAATAACATCCCAGCACTTCCAAGTCAGTTGCCAAGGGTTTGAATCACATGTTTCGGTCATCATCATCATCATCAACCCAATATCCCGATAGGGTCTGCCGGTCTGGGAGAGGGAAGCTGACGAACGATCTATACCCGTAAACATACCTCAGTGCTAACAGAAATTACTTTCCTTGTATGTGTCACTTACAATGCAAGATGTAAAAAAAAAAATTTTAAAAGGAGGTTGAGACTATTACCCAAAAACGATAGACCCGCTCCCAGTTTTGCTTTGTGAGTCCCGCGAGGCCTCAACATAATGATAAGTATCCTGAACAAAGTATCCAGAAGTTGTGCTACCATCGCCATATGTAACTTCATATTGACAAGGTATATCTGATTGACAACCAGATAGAGTACCCTGGTATATCATGGTACACTGGCTATCATCACAGCTGATTAATTCGGCCGAAGATGAACCTTTCGGATCATAAAGATTCAATTTTATCTGCAATGCAAATAACATTAATTATTAAGCCGTTGAATACAGATGGGCGAAGTCAACAATGGTTTTGAAGATTATGCATGACATACTCCAAGCCCGCTTTTCTTGGGGCATTGATCACATCCCGCACAGTTAACCCACAAGAGATCACTTCCTGTATCAACTTGAACATGATACTCCTTTGGAGGCTCCCCAATCTGAATTTTTGTGAAGTACAAACTACAAAAATCATCAAAAAAAATTTAAAAATCAACTCATGATTAATTTTTAAGACACGGGGTAATGTAGACTTGTGAATGTCCATACACTTGAAATCTTAAAGCTTTCCTACTACTATTTAAGCAAAGCAAAATATCATGGATTATATTGAGTTTGTATTCTTAATTCTTAGAGTCAAACAGCTCTGTGAACAAATTTCTGCTAAAAAAACAATTGTCGAGTATATCCCGATATGCGAGGTTGAGGATTTTATTTGGATTGGCAGTGCACGAAAAGAAAAACTTAACCAAAAAAGAAAGTTATATGTGTGGAAGGTAATGCACTGGTGTCTTGCAACCAACGTTTTTCTAAAAGAATGGTAAAACATTTGAAGTAGGAATGCCCCTATTTCTAATTGATCAGATTCACGAAGCCATTGACTTTGAGTAATAACTCTCACTTGACTTTGCAAGCAGGAATGAATCACATTTATCCAAGATGGAACCATGATTTCGACCCTTTTTTACTCTACGCAGAGGAATTTCTCGTCTTTAAATCCTAATCACTAGCGAGTAGGGCCACCAATGACAATCAAGACATTGTGTATGACCTAGGAAGCAAGATGGTAACCAAATAGAATTTTTCACCAAAACAATATCACAAACTTTCTTTGATTGTTGTCTTAACGTTCGTAGATAAGTAGCCAGCCACCAATACTAGGAAATGCAATATGACACACTTTAAAAAACTTTCCAACTAAATGATCTTGTTATCAAATACTCCTTCCATCCCACTCAATTTGCATCATTTGCCATTTTGGTCCGTCCCACTTAATTTGCATCATTTTTATTTTTGGACGATGGTCCACCACTTCCTTTCAATCTTATCCCTTCATTTTAACTCTCTTTAATTTCATCTACACAATTCATTCTCTCTCTTCATTTATTACCATTATCTACCTTTTTCTTAAGAAACACACACTTTCTCTTTGCTTCAATTCTATCAGGACAGAGAAAGTAGAGAAGTTTGTTTCCCTCTTTCCCAAAAAAGGCATAAACACAAGAGATGGGTAGCAATGAGAGGAGACTATTGACTACTTTTGAGTAGTTGACTAGTTGATTTTACTAAAACACATACTTCTATCACTTTCTCCACCTTATAGTGATCAATAGATCCTAAAATTAAAGACAAATATGAATTATTGTTAAAAACTTAAAAAGGATAAATAGAGACTAGAAAATAGAAATACTACTTCTACTTTTCACTAGAATGTCCTTTTCTCCAAAAAGATCAATTGAAGCATCCAAATTTTTAAGCTTACCTAATTTACTCACATAAAAAGTACTATAGTTCATTAGATAATGGTAAGAATATTCTTTTTCATGTAACAAAAATACATCATTCATTTAGCTATTTCTAGAATATCTTCCCCACCTATGGAAAGAATTTGCTTATTCCACCTTCCAATTTCCATTGTTCCAATCAACAAAACTCCAATCAACAAAACCAATAACCAACAAAAATACCAAAAACATAATTCTATATGCATTACTCTAACCCATAAATAAAATCTATGTATAATTGTTCATGTGAGTTATAAATTTAACAAATTTTTACATTCTAAAAATTTTCAAATTTTGACATTTTTACATCTTTCATTAACCTAAAAAACAATGAACATATACAAATTACAATACTCAAGGTCTTTGAGGGTCTGCGAGGTGATAGACCGCACCATCTTTCTCCCGTATATCAAAAAGTTTATTAATAAAATAAGCATATTTACTATAAATAAAGCGTAGAGTATCAAAATTTTCAAGACGGCTCTGCAACTAGTTAATCAAATTGGAAACATCAAAATGTAGCATTTCTAATCAAAATCAGTGCTTTAGAAACACACCCAAAAAAAATCAAATCAAAATAAATAAAAAAGGAGAAAGAAAAAAGAACAAACCCAGCATCAGAAGGCTGTCCATTACCACCAAGAGAAAGATCAACAGCTCCAAGCATTCTACCATGGCGAAGAACATCTCTTTCTTTAATCTCTTTCAATGTTCTTTTCTCACCTTTATATCTATGTTCTACCTCAAAAAACACATTTCCTGAAACCATTAAACTATAAAAACTTTGCCAAATACAAAGACCCAACACCATTAAAATTCGCAGATCCATGTTTTTCTAAAATAACCCAGCAAAACCCAGATTCAAGATTCAATCTTTTTTGTAAATTTTTCGGTTTAATGAGCAATTAAGCCAAGATTATGATAGGAATTTGCTAATCCATGAAAACCCACCTTCCTTAAAATTTGAGGTCGGTGGAAGGAGGAGGAGAGAGAAATAGAATGGAATAGAAAAAAAAAACAGAGGGAAATAAAAAAAAAGGAGAAGATTTTGTTGGTAATGTTGAACTGTAAAGGAAGACTATTTTTAAAATTTACAATATTTTATTTTATAGATTAAATTTACAATATTTTATTTTTAGGAAGATATATCTAAATTGTTCATTCTTACATAATCCTAATAATTCCTATATAATACTAGTATAGATTATAATCCCATATTCTCTTAAGTTTGCACATAAAAATAACATGGGTAAAATGTCGCTTTTAACAAAAAATTACAAATATGTATATGTATCGTGTTTAATATATTCAAAATTTGAATATTTCTGGAAAAAAAATTGTAGTTTATTGGAAAGCAAAAGAAATATAATTGATGAAATGAAAATAAAAATTAAATTTTAGTTTACGAATAAAAATGAATAATATAGCAAAACATGTGAAATAGATGGAGCAGTACAAAATTGATCGTTTTAGTCATGTTTCTCCTTCAGATACGAAACCATCTTTTCACCGAGGCATGTGCTTGCATTGGAGTAGAGCCATACACGGATACACCAGTATGTGTGTAGTGAGAATATAGGTTAGAATCCGCTAACTCTATTTATAATGAATATTATAGAGGAAATTATTATTCGTGTTTGTGTAAAGATGATACTACATATAAAGGGAATTATTTTTCCCCATCTTACCCTTTCCAAAGTCCCTCATGTTGTTTACTTTTTCGTTTACTTTTGTCTACTTATATCTAATCACTATTCTTCTAGTGGTCTCCATGACCTTTTCTTAATATTTGTATAAAACTCATATAGAATACTGCTAGTGAATTGGAGAAAGTAATTTCGTTAGCACAAGTGTAATTATACCTAACCGAGAAACCACGTATATCATCATCATCATCATCCTACCCAGCGTATCCCGTCCATAGAGAGCTATGGACAAGGCCCAGGGAGGGAATGATGGCGGCAACTCATACCCATAAAGGAGAGCACAGTCGAAAGGAGTCCTTCGCCTCGACAAAAAAATTAAGAGAAAACCTGCATCGATATAGAAAAAAAAAAACGCAAAAAGTAAAAACGCTACTCCTAACATAACCGAGTAACCGCGTACATATTCGGTTATTTTTATGGTTGTACTTCTATTACGAAGTAGAATTATCTTTAAAAAAAAAAAAAGGATGAGTCGGTAAATTAGTTGACGCATCATACTTAAATCTCACGTCAATTAGGATGTAAAGTACCTCTTGCCTCTGACTTCTGACATTGGAATAAAGTCATACTCCTACACAAATTACCATACTAGGATTTGGATGACAATTAAGAAAAAAAAATTCTAATTGATAAAAAATAAATTTTTATATTTTATAGAAAAGTAATAAAAATGTGTGGATGAGATGATAAAATAAATTAAATACGTGTAAATGAAAACTAAATAATTCGGCCTACATTTAGTGTGGAATATCATAGGAAATAAGTTTTTCATATATGCAAAACGGAAAATAAGTTACCAATTTGCAATATTGAGGGCAAATACTCTTTCTTTTTAACATTAAATATCTTTAAATATTCAAAAAAAAATTTAAAAAGTTGATAATAGCGTTTATTTTTTTTTTTTGAGGTTGATAATAGCGTTTCTTATTCAAGTGTAGTCATTATATAATAAAAAAAGTAAAAGTCAATAAAACAGGAGTAGGGTTGTGCATTCGGTTACTCGGTCAAGTTTTGAATCGGGTGTTATCCGATTCAAATTTTGTCAAGTTTGGATTTTTTAGGAAATTTAAGGATTTGATTCATATCGATTCGGTTACTGATCAATATCGGATAAATGCCGAACCGTAGAACGTATTGACTCCGCCGACCATATTCACGTGGGTCAAGCATCAAGATGCTTGTGAGAATTGATTTGTGCCCAAAACATGACTTGCAATGGTGGTTCATCTAGCATTTATTTTTAATGTAACATTTATTCTTGATGTGTATAAGTATGGCCTTATCAATTGTGACATTGTGGGGCTCTACTAATAATAATAAAATTTAGGGAGTTAATTCATTTTAGGTTGGATTATGTCGGATTACATAGTTTAATAAATACGAAACTGTTCTAATAGGATTGAAGCATAGAAAAAAGTTAGTAGGTTTTAAGGAAAGAAAAATAATGGTGATAAATAAAGAGAGAAAATGAATTGTGTGGATAAAATTAAAAGATAATTAGAATAAATAAGACTAAAAGAAAATGGTGGACCATTATATAATTTTTAAGAATTTATGAAAATTTCTCTTCTTATATATAAGAAAAGTTTTAACGACTAGTGTTGCATGAAATTGTCTCACCATGAGACGTTCCTATACAATCACATTAAGATGTGATCATTATACGCAGTACGTTAATCAGTGATCACTTTAAGATCATCGCTCTAAGACCATAAAAAGTAAGCATTTTTAACATTGTAAGTGATCACTTAAGTTAAGGTTATAAGTTATCAATTTAAGACTAACAATGTACATTAGGTCAACCCAATAGAGATGGTGCACTGTAAGACCATCTCTATTAAGCCGACCTATGTACATTTGGTGTGTTAAACTAATTACTTAAGTTTAAAGTTAATAATAAAATAAAATAAAAGAGCTAATTATATATGAACTCATCTCATGATGAGACGACTCATACAAAACAGTTGTGTTATATTTGGATTTTAGTTTAAAAGCAATGTGAAAACAAAAGCCCATAGCAAACGGGCCCTAAACTCTTTGATGGGTTTTGATTACAATTCTTCTCATGAAAATGACACTATAAATAAATAAATAAATATTCATGGTTGCAAATAACTTGCTATAAATAATTAATGAGACAGATATATTGGAAATAAAAATCAAACAATCTTAAAAAGAAATGGTAGGAGTAATATAGGAGTAATATAGTGAAAATGATTATTTTTATTTAAGATCTCACTCGTATAAGTCCAAATCAAGCGTTTTTTGAGGCTATGAACATCTACTCGAGAAGATCTACAAACAACTTTTATGCTTTGTACAAAGCCTGATTCAGCTCACAACTATGATAAAATAGCTTTAGAGGTCGACTGAAATAATTACAAGACAACTCAACCAGATAAGTAAAATTAAATGTCAAGAAGCAAATTCCAACTAAAATTCTCTTGCTAAGTAGTGGAAGCTTGCCCTATTTCTATGGTTCATGTGTTAAATTATCAAAGAAGAAGTTTATATTTTTATCTTTTACTTATTCTTAGCTCTATAAATAGAGGACTTAGACCAACAAAATAGACCGTAATATTCCCATATAATTAAACTAAGTAGAGAGAAAGGAGATTGAAAAACATATTTTTAAGTCTCTTATTTTGTATTACAAAATTATTTACTTAATGAAATTCTTATTTTGTATATTACAAAATTATTTACTTAATGAAATTCTTATTTGTATTACAAAATTATTTACTTGATGAAATTTTCTTATTCTCCTTACTTTATTATGTTTAATTTGAATTAAATTATTTCGTAGTAACATGTATTGATGTCTTGGTATATTATTTTTATGAGATTTGAAATGAGTCTTTAATTTATGCTACTTTGTTATTGAGTATTTATGTAAACTAGTTTTTATCTCTAAATTTATATAAGATCAATTTTGCTGGGTACACTTAATTATTCATGTATAAGTTGATGTTTTAAAATTAAATGAACTTTGTTTAGTTAGTTTTATTAAAGAAACAACTAGTAATAATAAATTAATAATTGCATCTAGTTTTATTATTAGAGTTTACATAATATAAACTTTAGTTGGGTTATACGGTATCTTCTTAATTAAGTTTATTGGTCGGTGAAGTCTTCCTAAAATTAAAACAGTCAATTCATATAAATCAGATTAATGAACACAAGCGCTTTACTATCTTGAGTACTATAAATCCTACAGCCGCCTATTTATATAAAGTTGTAATTAATCAATAATTAAACATAATCTTGCCAATGACAAAAGTACATGTTGCTACTACTTTCTCTTTTGTTTATTTTACTTATTTTATTTTCTTGTATTAATTAACCTTATTTTATTTTTAAGTTCTTAGTAGTGTAATGACAACTCATTTCCCCCCATTTTTTTAACTTTGCATATTTTCTATTATAATAAATAATTAGAAGTAACTTTAAAATTAGTAATCACAATATCTATGGAACGACCCCTACTTACCACTTACTATATTTAGCTAGTTGTAATAGGGTAAAATGTAATTTAAATTTGTACGCATATGATAGCGTCCTACAAGTACAAACTCGTATTCTTATATAAGATTTCGATAATGTTCACTCATTTTTGCTAGCTAAGCTCGGAACTCAAAAGCCAATTCACATTACTCTTCTAGTATAAGATCAATTGAACACTCATCTCTATATGTATACTCAAGTACCCAACCAACTCGACTATCATTATTTTGTATTTATGTTAAACACTTCAATATTAATAGATATTCTAATCAAATGACTTGGATTGGTCCGAGCCTTAACTATACCTAGCTAGGCTTGTTATAAATGATAAAAGAAATCCAAAATTTGAGAGGGTATACTATTGACTAGGGATTTCAATGGGCCAGACTTAAGTAAATATGAACTGGGTCGGATAAGAGCCATTTGAAAGTAATATGGGCTTTAAATGGGCCGGACTTTCAAAGCCCGATCTCGCCCAATATGGCCCATTTAACTGCTAAAAATTATTTTAATCCTCATTTATCAATTTATAACAATTAAGTTATCATCTATAATAATTAGATTGAGAAAATATTAATAATTTCATTGACGTTGTCATTTATAATTTTAAAATCACAAATTCTTGTATGAGACGGTTTCACCGTGAGACATGTCTAATACTTGGGAAAAACAGCCCAATGATAAAAACTTTTAGCTTGAGGGCTTCTTGTTTTGAGGTCGTCTCACCGTGAGACAGTCTCATACAAGACGGACAGTTTTAAAATTATACATTAATTATACTACTTACAAAAGTCTGTTTTCGACCCTTTTTGAGTCATTTTATAACCCACTTCATTTTAATTATAGTATAATCCGTTTTCTGCCCGACCTATTTTTGGCCCGGCCCATTTTTAACCCACCCCTTATAAAGTCCTAAAAACGAGCCAATACTAGTGACAAGATATTCCCTAGACACATTGGTACATTCCCTAATTACCACAAACTACAAAGGCAAAAATTTTCAGTCTCCTTCATACACCACATAACAATTTCATTCCTGCACACTAGTAGGGTCCTTTACAATAATCACTCAAATATCCAATAACCAACCTTCAAAATCTTCCATAGAAGCTAACTTTAATGGCTCTCCATCTTTCTCTATCTCACCATTCATGGGCATCTTCAGCAAATTCCATCACTTCATCGGATCCCACTCGTGGGTCAGTGCCGGGTACCCGGATACCCAGACGGGTCGATTTTGGTGTGGGTTTTAAGAGTAAAGGGGTTGCTGTGAAGAGAAAAGAGGTAATGAGAGGTCAAATTAGAGCAAGTTTGGAAACTATGGGTGCCCAAGTTGAAACCCTAGTTGGGAAAGTTACCCAAGTTGATAAAGACACTTTCTGGCCTATTGTTAAAGCTGCTGGTGATAAACCTGTTGTTCTTGATATGTACACTCAATGGTAATCACAATAAATCATTCCTTTTTTAAATTTTTTAAAGTTTTATATTAGTTTAATTTTCAATTGGGTATTTGGGTTAATTTCTTGATTGCTAATTTTAGTTGTTAATTTTTCTGGGTTTGATTGATTAGCTTGTTTATCTATAGTTTACACCTTTTTAGGGATGCAAATTTTCATGTATGAAGCTAGGTTTGTCAAAATTCAAGGTAGAGTATGATATGTTTGTTCTAAACTTTATTGTATTGATGTAGATGTATCTAAGCATACATTCCATTACCCAATGATATAAAGTGGGTCCCACTTTCCGTTTGCGTTTAGAGGATAAGATGTACGTAACATTACCCTTGTTCTCTATACAAATAGATTGTGTCCGATTGTCTCTTGATAACAAACATCATTTATGAATACCAATTGGTTTTAGGATGGAAACTCATCGAGTTGGTGTGCGGCCAACTCTCTTCTTATGTTGGTATTGTTGTGTACAAGCCCAAGAACCAATTTATCGTTTATGAACTTAATAATTAGCTAAAACTCAGATAGACTCTTTGTACGGCTCAAGTGTGATGTATATCGGAGCTTCTAAATCCTGCGTAGGCGGGAGCCAATTGACATTAGGGTAATAATATGTTGTTTATTCGATTTTCCATGTCATCTCGACTCTTGGAGTGTGATGTATATGATAAATCCCCGGTATAGTAACAAGATCATCCTGAAGATTTTGAGATAAAAACCAAAATCACTACTTCAATGGTATTTAGTTGGGATTTCTTATCAATGCAACATGTACTTGAAAGCATTGTTCTGCTTAGAACCTATGTCTTTAATGGTTGGCTGTGTCTTTGATCCATCTTTATCCGGCGTTGTATTCAGACTTTCAATGTATAGTCGATGATAAACCGACAATCGATTCGTAGTTCATGCTGTCAATTAACACCCCAACTTCATCGTTAGTTGCCCATTTCGATGTTGTATGATCTGCACGCGTGTAGTTTGCTGTGCTTTTGCAGACCAGGAGACTACTTCCTTTCTTTAGACGGTTAGGGTAATCGAAAGATCTAGGACTCATTTTCGACTTACATTCCGACTCTATAGAGACCTAGTTATTGAATATCATCATCAACAGTCTACTCAATCATTTTACTGTTTGAGGGCAGTCGTAAGCTGCCTCTGATTTTTGTTGCGCAAAAGAGTAGTAACTTTTCTTATGTAAATCCCGACTTATTGTTTGATGCCTTGTGAAGGTGCGGTCCATGTAAAGCGATGGCTCCGAAATATGAGAAATTGGCGGAAGAATATCTTGATGTTGT
Organism: Amaranthus palmeri; assembly: GCA_019776075.1. Classification (NCBI taxonomy): domain Eukaryota; kingdom Viridiplantae; phylum Streptophyta; class Magnoliopsida; order Caryophyllales; family Amaranthaceae; genus Amaranthus; species Amaranthus palmeri. The sequence continues at coordinate 652,395 of JAAKBH010000010.1, forward strand.
TTTTCTAAAGCTCGATTGTAACGAGGAAAACAAGGTACGTATAAGTAAACTACATAGGTAGTGTGCGTAAAAAAATGGATCAGAACCCTAATGTGATCTTTGTACACGGACAGCCCTTAGCTAAGGAACTAGGGATTAAAGTCGTTCCTACTTTCAAGATCCTGAAGGACGGAAATATTGTGGAAGAAGTGACGGGGGCCAAATACGAACCGTTGGTTGCTGCCATTCAAACTGTTCGAAGTAGCTGAACAAAATATTCGACGTGTATATATGATGATAAGATCTTCCTCGTAACTGACTCAAACGGAAACAACATCGACAGTTGCTTGTATTAAGTTGTAGTTACTGTGTCTGTTGATATTGTTACATGAACAAGAGACTGTACATTTTTATGAATGAGAGAAAATAAAGGAACTCTTCTTGAAGGAGTTTGTAAATGTTAGTTTTCTGTTCTTATAAATGTGCTTTCTTTGGTATAATCATTCAAAAGGGCGATGGTACGCACAAGCGTATAGCCCACCGGTGCACACAAGCGTATAGCCCACCCCTCCCACCTGACGCCAGATTTAGGGGTTTCAACCGTACGTTTAAGCTTGGTATGTGCCGATATGACTTCTTGTAAGTTGGATGGTTTAACATTGAAAAAATTCATGGGTTGTCTTCATGGAGCTTTTGTGTATTGATGAAAGAGTTATTGGGGTTTAAGCAAAAGCACAAGATTTAGGATGGTTATTGGTTAGAATAATAATAAGACACTTATGAGTAATGAAAAGAAGAAGATAAAAACAAATAATAAGATTAGTCGTCTTTATATTTAAGATTGAAATAAACTTATTTTTTTTGGTGGTGAAAATGGAACTTTTATATCAAATATGAAAGAAAAAACCTTCAATAATTCATTAGGTCAATATATGATTTTTTACTCTCATACTCAAATTTTAGATATAGCTTTATATCATGGTGTCATGAACAATTGAACATTACTTGAGGTTGTATACTAGTTATCTGTGTTCAAGTTGAATATTTATTTTATCCTTTAAATCATTTGTTTGAATAATCAAAAATTATTTGAAATGTTAAAATTAAAATAATTTAATTTGAATTTAAGTCATTCTTATTAATTTATAGTTTGTCTCATGAATCATTTCTTTATATTTTAATGTAATCAAGTAACTTTATTAGATGGGTTAGAAATGTTATATTTCATGGTGAGTTTTTTTTAAAGTTTGACTTATGAATGACATGGCAAAATTTATATTAATACTTCCTCCTACTCACCTTAGATGTCCTATTTAGTTTTGAAAGTTTTAAAACACTAATTATTAATATTAATTTTTATAATCTTTAATTATACATAACTTAATATATTAAGGATCAAATAAGTGCATTTAATAGAATGTATAAAGTAAATGAGACACTTAAAATGAATAAAAATATTTGAATTTTAAGAACGCTACTGGACCATTTTTTTCATGTCCTTACCTCCAAAATTAGCATGGACATTCACATATTTGCTCATATGTGTGTGTTTTTATCAACATGGGGCATTATTCAACTTATCTTATACTTTTTTTTTTTTTTTTTTTTTTTTTGTGGATCACATCCACTCTATTTCATTTTTTAAAGATTTTTTCAATTTCACCTTTAAATATAAAATTTTAGTTCCACTTATCTTATAAGATTCACTGATTCTTATTATAGATCGTCTATAGCATAGACGGGTAAATATGAGTCAGCTTTTTTATTAAATGAGTAACTGAATAGTTATAAGGGCTGGGCTATTGAAAGAGGCGTCTATACCATAGACGGTCTCTCAGGAGACCTTCTATATAAGATTAGATTATCAATGACAATTTTTCCAAAATCAATAATCAATAAAACTATTTCATTGGACGGAAAAAACCAAAGGTAAATAAACAAAACGCTTGGTTTTAAAAAAACTCAAAATATTCAAAAAAAAAAAAAAAAAAAAAACTCTGAATATTTTCCACTTCGCGATAATTAGGGTTTAAGAGACCCTATTAGAAACCCCCAAAATTACTGAAAACCCTAATTCATCATCTGAACACCAGCAACCTCTTCCTTACTATATTGAGTATTCAATCTCGAGTTTCGTCCTGAAGCCTAATTCGTCCGACTCAATCAAACATAATTCGAGATGAAGTTGTTTGATGATGTCGAAAATGACGATATCGAAGATTTATCGAAAATTGAAGTCAACAAAGAATTTGCAAAGCGATTTGAGCATAATAAGAAGAGAGAAGATTTGCAGAGGCTTGAAGAAATGAAAAAGAAAGGACTCGTCAATGATTCAGGTTCAGATTCCGATTCAGAAACTGATTCTGACTCGGATTTAGACGATGATGTGAAAAATAGGAAGAAGGAGGTTAAATTCTTTGAAGCATTGTTGAAAGTGAGGAATAAGGATCCGATTCTGCAGGAAAAAGATGCGAAATTGTTCGAAAGTAGTAGTGATGAAGACGATGAGGAGGGTGAGGATGAGAGGAAAGAGAGGAAGAAGAAGCCGAAGTATTTGAAGGATGTGATTGCGCAGCAATTGATTGAGAAAGGTCCTGAATTTGAAGGCGAAGAAGACGATGAAGAGAAGAAGGTGAAGAGTTATGCTGAAGAACAAGAGGATCTGAGGAGGGAAGTTTTGGATGCAATGGCGGAGGCAGAGAGAGAAACTGAAGTCGATGAAGACGAGTTTATGAAGGCGAAAGATCGGGATGAGGAGGATGAAGGCAAAGGCGAAGATGATGAGAAGGTGAAAAAGATGTTGGATAAGGTTTTTGGTGAGGATGAGAAATTAGATGAGAATGATATGTTTTTGAAGGATTTTTTTCAGAATACAATGTGGATTGACAAAGAAAAGAGGAAAAATAAGGTGATTGATGATGACAATTTTGCTGAATTATCTGATGATGAAGATGCAATTGAGAAGCAAGAGGATTATGAGAGGGATTACAATTTTAGATTCGAGGAGAATGCGAGTGATCGAGTTTTAGGGCACTCGAGGGTTGTGGTGGGTTCGGTGAGGAAGGAAACAAATGCTCGAAAGCAGCAAAGGGAGAGGAAGAAGGAGAGGGAGGCGCTAGCGGAGTTGGAAAGGCAAGAGGAGGTTAAGAGGTTGAAGAATTTGAAGAGGAAGGAGATTCAAGAGAAGCTTAATAAGATTAAGGCGGTCGCGGGTATTGATGAGGATTGTATTCCATTGAATGAGGATGATTTGGAGGAAGATTTCGACCCGGAGAAGTTTGATAAGAAGATGAGTGCTGCATTTGGGGAGAGTTATTATAAAGCAGATGATGTTGACCCTGAATTTGGGAGTGATAGTGAGAGTGATATGGAAAAGCCGGATTTTGAGAAGGAAGACGAGTTGCTTGGATTGCCAAAAGATTGGGATGTGACTAAATCAAGTGATGGGTTTTTGGCTGAATGGGAGAAGATTAAGAAAGGTAATATGGAGAATGGTGATGATGAAGTGGTAGATGAGGGCAATAAAAAGAGGAAGAGAAAGAAGTCAGCCATTAAAGAAGTTCTTGATAAGGAGCTTGAAGAAGAGCTATACAAGCTTGATTATGAAGATACAATCGGAGATTTGAAAACTCGGTTTAAGTATAGGGAAGTTAAACCTGCGAAATATGGATTGTCAGCTGCTGATATCTTGATGTTTGATGAGAAGGAGTTGAATCAATACGTTTCGTTGAAAAAGCTTGCTCCTTATAGGGAGAAGGAATGGAAGGTGCCTCCGTCTATGAAACAGTGTTTGTTTCAGGGAGCTCTTAGTGGTAAGACGAATCAAAAGAAGGGGAAGAGAAAGGATGGTGAAGGTGTTGGTGCAACAAGTAGTGGTAAGGAATCCATGGAAGTTGTGAAAGCACAAGAGGGGCAAAGTGTTGATGAGAGCAAGTTGTCTCGAGCAGCCAGAAGGAGACGTCGCATAAAGGAGAAGAAGTTGCCTGAAAGTCGGCTCATTGCATATGGGAAAATGCCTGCTAGTTCTAAGAAGTCAAAGAGTTGATGTTGTCATCATGGTCTGCTAGCATAGGGGGTAATTCCTAATTCCTACTTCTAGGTTTAATTTTCTGTTACTGGCTTGCAAATTTTAAACACACATTAACTGTGCTATGAAATTTTGGTTGATGTATGCATATGAGCATATCTATATGTGTGGATTAGTCATTTAATTCTTTTTGTATATTTTTGGTTTTGCTTTGTTTAGCGGTTGCTAGAGTTGTATGTCTCCTTTGACTTTGTGTTCAAGCTTATGGTGCATGATACCATGAAAAAAGTTGCTATCTTCCCTGTAAGTCATGAACATGATGCAAATTCAATGTTTAGCTCACTATAGACCTTGCTTAGAACATCTTGTATTAGCAGCTTCATACTTTAAGAAATCAGCTTGGGACCTCACCATCACATCAGCTCTTCCTCAAGCCAATGTTTGAACTTTGAACAGTCTATAAGTTCAAGTCTTGTTTATTTCTTTATGAATGTTGCAAAGGCATCTTCATTGTTACTGAGGTGTGAACTAGCCATGTCATCTCCACCTACAGTTGACTATTTAACATATGGTGTGATGGAAGCTTTGTCGTCGTTTTTAGGTGGTGGTAAGATGAAATGTTTGTGGGTGTTGAGAAGATTTCGCTGATGGAGACATGAGGGGTGTTGGATTGTGACATTGGTTGTCTTGAAGGGTTTAATGGTTTGCTAGGCGTCAGTTTTAAGTTTTCGAAGGCAGGGGACTGGGGCTGCAGTGGTTGAAGAGGTGGTTGGGTTAAGTGTTCAGATGATGGTTTTGAGTCATAAAAAATCCAGATTGGGCAAGGCGGTTTGGGGTAAAACTATAGTGAAAAACAGGGAAGATATTATGGACTAAACACTCACAACAGTACCAAGGTTCATAATTTTCTAATTCTTGATTACCTGAAACAAATGGCCACTAAGTTGACTTGCACTGCTGTATCTTATTGTAACATGTGCGAATGTGAAATATGCTGATGCTTCTCTTTAAATTTTGTTCTCTCGGCATTTATGTTGAATTTGCAAGTCTAGACTTAATTTGTAGTCAGGCTTGAAGTACTGGCAAAGCAAAAAAATCAACGCCTGTTTAATATTTTTCCTTTGCCACCGAACAAACCATGGTTTTAGCCTTTATCTCAGATTTGATCCTATTGGCTATTGCTATGGCATTTGAAGCTTTTAAACTTGAGGCTATTGTGACAATTAATTCACAATCTGGATAACAATCAATGAGTTATATCACAAATCTTGTAGACGTCCTTAAAATGAAGGGATCAATTTTGTGGGAATTTTGACTATGGCCAATTTAAAAGCATGTTATAAGGATTGGTGCTACTTAAGATAAAATCCTAGACTGATAAATTTAAAACTGATTTGGTTCGTGCTAAATATGCTGATCGTAGCTCTGAATTGATTTGCTTGCATATGTTGTATATATGTGAATGTCTAATATGTTTGTTTTAACTTCTGCAGGATTCTGGTTTTCATGTTAGAGAATTGCAGCAGATGATCAGCTAGCCATCAAGTATTTTCTCCCCGAGAGAATGTCGTGCGTATTTTGTATCAGTTGCTTTGAGCACCGAGCGCAGGCTGCTGAAAGTCGTCTGAAGAAATGTGTACTTGAATCACAATTTCAGTGCACTAAATTCTTTATGGTCATCTTCATTTTTGGGTTTTTTATTATCTGATTATTATCATGTTTAATTCTGTAAAATCAGCTCTTACAAGTTTATGGATCGCGATCACTAATGGTGAACGGAAAATTTTGACAAAGTCCTTTTGCTTCGACATTCATCCGTGTCTTCCTTTTTTTGAAAGAAGCTGTGTGAACTTCCCTTCCCCGCGTTCCTAACTTTCAGGACATTGGAGATTGTAAAATTTCAATGTTTGTATGTTGCAATCGGGCAAAGTTATTTGTCTTTCTAATAATTAGGTTCGTAACTTATAATATGCTAATTCCTACAGAGCATGTCGGAAACCACAAACGAGCCCATGAGGTTTTCGTATGCAAGTATAGGAGGTTGAGTTTGTGAAAGCACATCCTATGCGTGTCATCAATGAGATGATTCCGACTAAATACAACATTACTCGCCTCAAAGGATAATTCAAGGAGCTAATCTTTCCTCCGCAGACCCTGACCATAGTTCATCTATGAGCAGGATATACTGGGTATGATGATGATGAGTGGATTACCTTATGAAAGTGTCAAACTATATGTATGGGTATTATCTGGTTGGCTGAAGTTTTGGTTCGTTGCTTATCTAGTGTTGCCTTAGTTCTCTATAGAATGCTGGTTGCATTGGTGTTTGATCATGCAGATGTGACGCCCATCTAAAAATGGTTAAATTTGACGCACATAATGTAATCTTATTGGTCTCATTTATAACCAAATGTTTCTTCGAAAATTTAAACTAATACTTCTATAAGATACTTCCTTTGGAATTTATTAGTTGCTACAGATAGTGACATTTAGCAACTATTAAAAACGAGAGGAAGTATAAAATACGCATTCACTTACAAGTTTTAAATACTAAAGAGTGTTATGCTCCTAAGAAAAAACAAGTTCAACTTCTCATCCATAACTACGTATATGTAAAGTTTATAATTGAAGTGAGTAAAAGTATTATATGTATTTACGGAATAATAGTTCTGCTTATGAGAGAATATTATGGATAAAGTAAAACAATTGATTTTTAAATAATTTTAAAACAAGATTATTATATAATGGATTAATTAATATATGGCTATTCTTTGTGTCAATTAAGGATGAAATTCGTGTTATGTTGGACTATTACGGTCTATGTCGGAGAGGGCCACATGCCTTGCAGGACATATACAATGACGAATCGTGCTCGTGAGTCGTGACATAACATGATCACCCAGGTCACATTAGGTCGTACTGCCAGCCATAATACATTTTAATATTTTCCCAAATAGTTTTAAATTGGCGGGCTTCACAAATAGTGTTGATGACCATATACGCTACTATGCGAGACGCATGTTAACTGTTAAGTAGGTCATGTCAATCTCACGAAATGATGACCGTAGCACACTCCGACAATTGACGGATGTGCTACGACCTATAAGCGTGGCCTCGGCGTTCCTATGTTTATCCACGGAAATTGGACGAGAGAATTAGCAAAAACTGAAAAACACAAAACAAGCCAAAATCCCATCGTTTCCTTCATCTCTGACCACAAAATACACAACCCAAAAAAATAAAGGAAAAAAAAAAAAACTGAACATTTTTGGGAGTGTGGAAGAAGATACTCGATCAATTTTTACTCTTCTTCTCAAACCCTTTCCCTCTTTTTCCTTTCTTGATAATTTCTGGGTATTTTCCTGCAAGATTTTGCATATATGGCTACAAAAGCACCACCAATTACAGGTTTACACTTAGCGGCATCAGCACCATCTACTGCTGCTGCTTCTTCTCAAAGACTTGCTGTTGCCAGAGTTTCATTGAAGTCTTCCTTCTTTGGCTACAATGGTAACTCGCCCAATTTTAGATTCTTTTAATTGTTTTATCTATTGAATTTGAATTTATACAATTTGGTTTCTGGGTATTTTTGGGTATCATTCATCTTTTATTGTTGCGGATATTGATGGGTTAGTTTATGCATAAATCTTTCATTTTTGGGGTTTAGTTAATGTGGGGTGAAAGGTTATTTCATGTGTCATTTGAGGGGTCAAGAACTGATTTCTTTGAAGTATCAGTGATGATGAATTCGCTCTTTGGAATTGGAATTCTGGGTATAAAGATAATATCCTCTGGAACAATTAAGCATGTTTTTGGGGCTAAATTGATGTGGGTGAAAGTTATTAATTGGAATTCTGGGTATAAAGATAATATCTCTGGAACAATTAAGTATGTTTTTGGGGCTTAGTTAATATGGGTGAAAGTTATTTCAGGTGTCATTTGAGGAGGAAAAGAACAATTTTTTTGAGCATTGGTGGTGATGTATTTGATCTTTTGCATTGGGACTTCTATGTTTAAAGATAATATCTAGAAGAATCTAGAAGTACATGTTTTTGGGACCTAGAAATGTGGGGTGAATTGGTTCTTTAATGTGTGATTAGGGGGAGGGGAACATAAAGTTATAAGAGATAGTTATTGATTTACTTGTAATAGATTAGAATTCAGCAGTATCTATTTTGATGATTTTAGCTGAGCTCTTTGTTCCTGCTTAAAAGTATTGTTTGTTTGATAGTTTGATGAGTTCTTGATCAAGATTTATTTTGCATTGGTTGTAGTTGGAGCATTGAGATTGAGTGGAGTTCAATTACTACATTCTAATAAGATTAGGTGTAATGGCACTGGTGGGGGCTCTCTTGGTTCGCAAATGAACCTTTTTGATCGATTTGCTCGAGTTGTCAAGGTTTGAGTTTTGAAGCAATTTGTTCCGTGGCTTTTGTATATCTTGTTGATTGATAGTATTTTCCCCTGATTGATTGTTATCTATATTTGGCGTAGTCGTATGCAAATGCAGTTCTAAGCAGTTTTGAGGATCCAGAGAAGATTTTAGAGCAGACTGTTCTTGAGATGAACGAAGATTTGACAAAAATGCGTCAGTCTACGGCTCAAGTATGTGAGCTCTTCTTAGTTCTTAGCATGTCTTGATACATTTCTTATTTTGTTCCTTTCCTCTTTTGGATTGGGATTTTTTCATGGCTTAGAAATCATGAACGATAGATGTTAAAAATCAGAACAAATTGAGGTGCATGGCAATACGGTATCACAGAATGTGGTTGAATGTTTTATAATTTCTTAATTATTCTAAAGGTATTGGCATCTCAAAAGCAATTGGAAAACAAGTATAAAGCTGCACAGCAAGCTTCGGATGATTGGTAAGTTTATGGAGTTGAATTTTCTGTTTTGAATTCATTTTCAGACCTGATTTTGTCTCAATTTTGATACCTGATTTGTCTTTCTTGAGTCAAAAGGTATAAAAGGGCACAACTTGCACTTAGTAAAGGGGATGAAGAACTTGCTCGCGAAGCTTTGAAGAGACGCAAATCTTATGCTGTACGTTCCATTTGTGTTGAACTTGAATGTTAATGTTTATGTATTGGAAGTGCTGCAATCATTTATCTGTTGTAGCCATGGAAAAATGATATTTCCTTCTCTCTAACCCCTTTTACTACCTTACCCTAGCTCTAAGTAAAAGAAGACTTGCTTCTATCTCGAGGGAGTCAGGGAGAGGCACGTGAGAGGTATACCGATGAGTATATTGGTACACTAGTAACCTCTCTCTGACTTCCTTATGTTGCTTGCTCTTGATGTTGCACTTAAAAAATTAGAGTAAGCATTTCATTTTGATCCTTCCATTCTATTCTTTGTTTGATACTAGGGAAGTAGGTTTTTAGTTTACATTGACCCTTCTGCTAGCTCTATCTTTTCCGGAGTAATTGTGCTGTTCTTTTTGGATTAGTAGCAGTGTTTGAAGTCTTAAAATTTGGAAACAGAAAAAATTTATTGAGAAAGCATAATTAAAGACATTTATTGCATATCATCCGATTGCACATAGAGGAGCAAAGGAGATGTCATGCCTTAGCTAAATTCACGCCCTCGGCTTCCTCATTATTTTGACTTTAATATTATTAAATTATTTTCTAATAGAAAATTCCATCACTCACATCGTGAATGATCCTTTTGACATTTTGTATTTTGTCCCTAGGAGTTGAGACTATACCAAAGTTTTAAAGCCCCTTGTGTTGTAGGTCGTGTTGGTGAATTGAAGTATTGAACTTAGGGGGTGCTATTTCTGTTATTCATTTGTTTTATAATATTACCATACTTATTTGCAGGATAATGCAAATGCTTTGAAGGCTCAACTTGATCAACAAAAGAATGTTGTTGATACTCTTGTCTCGAATACTAAGGTACGTTGCTAATGCATGTTTCATGTCACTAATTATGCTATTTTAATATTTATTATTGTTCATCTATTCCAATATTATTTACAAGCGCTGCAAATAGTAGATTGGTACTGCTAATGCCTTATATTATGTCCTTTCCTGTTTCTGTTGATTCGTGTTCCTACCCCATTTTGTATTACTTCGGGAGGGTATGCCATAAGAGAGGGCTGGTGATAGTGGAGGATGCTCGTTGTGAATTCGGTAGCTCATTTTACTAGAAGATGAATCCAAGCCGAAGTCTTTTCCTTCATGTTCCCATTGAATATTTGTTTATATTCATCTCGTCATTATCTCAGCTTCAATGATCCGTAGTTCTGAGTGATAAAATATATTGCAAGTTTTTTATTGGAGAGGGAAGAGAACAATTTTGGATGAATTTTTTTTCGCTTTTTCTGGCAGCTATTGGAAAGCAAGATACAAGAGGCAAAGTCAAAGAAGGATACACTAAAAGCACGTGCTCAGTCTGCAAGGTCTTGCATCCCTGCGTTAGCTAGCCTTTTCTTGTGTTGGTCGTATATTGTAATAAAGATTATGTTTTATTCATGATTTTCAGGACTGCTACGAAAGTAAGTGAGATGGTTGGAAAAGTAAATACTAGCGGTGCTCTTGCTGCTTTTGAGAAGATGGAAGAAAAAGGCAAGTACCCCATCTTCATGATTTTTTTAATCTTTGATCAAAACTAATTATGTGAACGTTATTGTTGTGGAAAGATTTTTGGTCTGCTGTTTTCGTTGTTGGGTTAACTAATCACAAATTTAAAGTAGATATTGAATGGAGAAACGTCTTTTCGTCAATTACTTTCCTGGCCTATCTTTGTTATAGACTTATAGTACATTTTTCTGAAACAAGAAATTGTATAAATTATCCCCCTCGCGACACGCAAATAATGCTCTTGGTCCATGGATTTTGGATAATAGCAAGAGAAGATCTTTTACCATATCGACCAACCAATGCGGGTTGTTGTAAATTGTTAATAGCATTAAGAGCTGGCCTAGGAGCTTAGGTGTCCCTTCTGACTCAGAGGTTTTGGGTGAGTCACTCCTAATGCCTCTAAGAGGCTCCCTCCCAGGTGAGGTTTGGGGGTACGGATGTACGCAAACTTACCCTTATAAGAACAGAAAGGTTATGTCAATTAACCCTTGATTATAAACATCTTCTACAATTTCACATAATCAGGAAACAGTAACACACTTGATTCACGGTTCATTTTACTATGTTCAATTATAATCAGAAATCAAAGAACTTAATATTTGGGCTCCATTGAGAAAGGATATTGTCTCTGCATCAGGAATCGAGATGTTCAAAATGGCTCTCGTTTGTCTATAGAATATGTATTAATGGTGATCCCTCGACCACGCAGCTTGTATTCCTTGACAAGTCCATGTACTCTTTCTCATAAGATATCCACATGCGTCGCTGTCGCACCTTACTGGTTCAAACTTCAAACCACTTAAGTATATATTTATAAAAGTAAATTAATTTAATCATTACACTCGCTCTGGAGTCTTCATGTAATATGTAAATATCTTGCATATTATCTATTAACATCTATTTTTGGCTTACCATTGGTTTTAATAGCGATTGATTGTTTATCTTGTTTTTGCATTTAGAATGCGTTTTTGTGCTTTCTAATGTATTTCTTTCTTTTAAGCAGTGTTGGCTATGGAATCAGAAGCTGATGCGCTTAATCAATTAACTAGTGATGAGCTTGAAGGAAAGGTATGCCTATGCCCCCACCCCATCCCCACCCCGGTGCGTCAAAAGATAAAATAAATGAAGGCGCTAACAGGGAAAGATAGAATGTGATTCATCTTTGCGCTAAAGGATCCGATAAAAATTTTGATCTGAAGTTATTGTGACTCTTGTATGACAGTATTCTGTGAAATCAATAGAGGAACTTCGATGAAATTTCATAGCGTAGCAGTATATTTATTATTTATTATGCTGAGGTTCCTTGTTTTCTTTTCAGTTTGCGTTACTAGAAAGCTCATCTGTTGACGATGACTTAGCTAGCTTGAAGAAAGAATTGTCTGGGAGCTCAAAGGTACTGTATCCTTTCAAAATTCACATATATTTGGAAATCGAGTGTATTGATTGTCACAACGACAATCATGTGTAGAGAAAAACACATGACAATCTTGACCATGCATTCAAGTGAATTAATTAACAATATTGCTGGCATATATGCAAATAAGGGTTAGGAAATCCGTGAACTATCAAACATAATTGCCAAAATCAACAAATTATAAGGTTCACCGAATGAATCTTCGATCAACTTGTGAATCAAAATTGTATATGCATGTGTAGATAGAACCATATTGAGCAATGTTCAATGGTCTAATGGGTGAACTTGGACACTCAAAAATGTATTAAAATAGTACGGAAAGGCCAGACCAGGCTGGCTTTGCCAAAGCCTAAACGTGTCTGACTGACCCGCGAAAAATTAGGTCCGGGTTGGCCTGGCTATTAGCAATTTGATATGTCTAAGTGAGGTTGATCTAAAGTTACGCATGGGCGTCAACTGTCAAGCAATTCATTTCAATGAGCATTGGTATTTTAGCTAATCGAAAACGGGTTTATGAAATTCAAGTTGCAATATATCTTTATCATCATCAACTCTATGTCGCACTCGAAAACAGGGTCTGAGTTAGGGAAGGTAACGAACAATCGATACCCGTAAATCAGAGGAATTTGGTCAAGTTGCCATCAATACCATGTTCTATTCATTTTGATAAGTTGAATCTTGATTGGTTTAGAATTTTGACGATGTTGCTGATTTTTGCATTTTTTTTTTATTCCGAATGATGTCGAACAGAAAGGAGAACTCCCTCCCGGAAGAACAACATTTGCCAGCAATAACTCATCTACATCATCTCTTCGAGACATGGACATCGAAAATGAGCTGAATGAGCTACGGAGAAGAGCCAACGATTATTAGTTGATTCAAACTTGCATCACTTATGTATAAATTTTTTCTCATTCAAGCCAATTTCTGATTTTTCTTTTTTTTTTGCGAAACTAGTGCCATATTGTCAAAGCTTACACTTAGAATTGCAATTACATAGAATATTTTAGTAACATGGCTTAAAATGAGCTTATTATGGTCTTTTATGCACATGTTTGACATGTCTTTGCATTGTGTTCCTTTGCCATACTAAATAATTTTTGGTTTTCCTACTCGATTTGTTACATTTTCTTGTTTATCCTACAATTTTTATTTTTAGCTAACGATTCCACATCGTCTCTCGTAATCTTATCAACTAAATTTCTCATCCCGTTTCAACACACCATTTTTGTTTGTTTTCTAATTTGTGTTAAATGGTCGAAAAATAAATATATTGTCACATGAAAATTGTGCATTAGGAAATGTAACAATCATTTCTCCCTTTAAATTAACATATTTTCTCTTTTTATCTTCAATCACAAGCTCATTTCACTCATTTATCTTATCTATATTAGTATTAATTTTTTTTTCATTTATTTAATTATTTTCAATTAAAATTAATAACATAGCTATAACCTTTTCCTTACATTAACAAAGACAAGAAAGTATCAATAACTTTAAAAAAGGAAAATTTGTAATTTGTAAAAGAAAATCAACCAATTTTTAATCGATCCACCGAGAATTACTCAAAATTATTGTTTATTTTTGAATAAATCCACCGATTTGGCATAATAGTTAAAAATAAATTTAACTATTATTTATTCCTAATTTTTGAGGATATACCTAAAATGTGTTTTTATTTTTATTTTGCCTCAATCTTTTTTTTTAAAAAAAAACTTTTTTTCTTTAAAGTATATTGAACTCATTAGCTGAATATCTCCTCCCTCATAAATCACAATTTCCCAACTCAATCTCCCTCAAAACCCCCAAAAAATGGCTACAATCCCACTCCTTCGCCTCTCTCTCCTCCCAAAAACCACCACAAACTCCCCCAAAAAAACCCTAATTCCGCCATTTTCAATCTCAAACCATCTCTTCCACCCTCTCAAATCTCCTCTTACCTTCACCAAATTCAAAATCCAATCAATACCCATTTCTCAAAAGCCTAAATCCTTCAAAACCCAGAAAACAATTTGCATGTCTTCTTCCTCAACAACCCCTGCAACAGATCGTTTAATCTCCTCCATTTCTTACTTTCTTCCCTTTCTCAATGGCCTCCATTATGGTCGTTTCCTGTTAGCACAATATCCGTCTCTCTCTGTCCTCTTTGAACCCATTTTACCCTTTTTCTCTCTTTACAAATCACTCCCATATGGTAGTTTTGTTTCCTTTTTTGCCCTTTATCTGGGTGTTGTCAGAAACCCTAGTTTTTCTCACTATGTAAGGTTTAATTCAATGCAGGCACTTGTTCTAGATGTGTTGCTTGTTCTTCCTTTGCTTTTAATGAGGATTTTTACTCCTGGGAATTCTGGATTAGGGTTTAAATTGATGGTAATGAGTCATAATTTTTTGTTTGTTTTTATTGTTTCTTGTTTTGTGTATGGAGTTGTTTGCTCTATTTTGGGGAAGACTCCTTATTTACCCTTTGTTGCTGATGCTGCTGGAAGACAACTCTGATCAAATTGGAAAATTAGGGTTTGTGATTGATCAAGATTTTTCTTTTGTTGGTGGGTAGATTTTAGTTTAATGAATTTGTTAATTAATTATGTATTTTGTACTTTGAGATGAATTACATATTATTGAATTAAATTTTGGTATACTTGTAGTGATATATGTCATTTGTGTTAAATAATGCTAATTATGAATTGATCAAATTTTTGTAATTGCTAATTTATATCACATTTTTAATTTGCTATTTTCCTCCAATGAATTATCATAAACTAATCTAATTTATAAGATGATTGTGAAAGAATCATCTAATGGTTGAGTTAAGCTAATCTTTGAGAATTGGTTATTTGTCTCGATTGAGTGAAGTATCACTGTTTAAAAAGGTTTTGAACTTAAATTTCATCTAGCTTGTAATAAAGTATGAAAAAAAAATACAAATTTCATAAAAAAAAAAAAGAGTTAGACATGATTATTGGGTTAATAATATTGAAAATATAAATATAATTTAGCTAAAAAAATTACTTGGTAATGGTTAATTGGTTATGTACTTGCGTCAAAACAAAATACTTAAAACTTTCATCTTGTATTAAGTTGTTCTCGGTTGTTTGAAACTTTGAATTTTTAGGAAAAGTCATCTAAAATAATTCAAACACTTTATGATTTTTCCATAATAATTTCACCTAATAATAAATTAAAAATAATCTCAACTTTTAAAGGTATTCGCCTAGAGTAAATTTGTGTAGTTCGATGACTTGTTATTATAGGTAATTTACAAAAAAAATTATACTCAAAATTAACATAAAAATTTGAAAAATTTACATAAAAAATTGCGAATAATAAAAACAAATTAGAATTTTTTTCAACATTTTTTCGACATTTTATTTTAATTTATCCTTTTTTAAAAAAAATAAAACATACTATAGCAAATTATCAAGTTATCGGATTTACTAAAAAAATATCCACCAAAATTGTAATTTTTCATGATTAATCAATAAATGAGATTATTATACCAAAATCATGAAAAGATTAGATTTTCTAAACAATTTTACCTTGCACATATATTAAAAGGAATTGTTATATAAAGCAATCTTATTATAAAACGCATCTTATACATAAATTAAATAGTTCAACTAACAAAAATGATGAAAATATGAACGCCTTATCTTATTTTAAGACATCTTACATAATTTACAAGAATAGCTATTTGTTACATTTAGTTGTGTAAGAAAAAATAATGATTCAGAGATATGGTTTTTTGGAATGTAATCTTAATCTAGTTTGATTTAAATCACTTCCGCAACAATTTAGTCTCAACTTGAACCGGAAAATTAAGTTGAATGAACTTCAACTTATATTGATTTGTATTAAAACAAAAAATGGTTACCCTTAAATAGAATTTAACTTGTTTAATATAGCGGCTCGTTCTTAGTAATTACCCTCAAGGCATTACTAAGAACTTATGTCAATTTTGAAGCAGTCGCTATATTTTCATCGATTCAAAGCTTTTAAAGAGATTAATACTTCCGAACCAAATTAAACCGACTGTGTCGTATGCTCTCATCAAACATGTTAGGTCAAACAGAAAAATGCAATAATAATGAGAGGTCACATTGAAGGCTCGAGCGACTACATGAACAAGGGATGCAAATCATAACTTCACTTGGACTCGATCTGTCCCCCCAATCTTCCGGTCTCCCTTTTCCATCCGGACAACTACAATGTTGAGCATGATATGCTAAAAAACACCGTATTGATAACCACAATTCCGAAAAAAAATATTATACATATCCAGTGAAATCGTCAGATGCAAATCTAACAAGAAGGCGCATTTGAGATAGGACCGTATGACTGAAAAATTAAGCTCAATACAACTCAGCATGATCAAGATCTTTCTATTCAAAGAGATCCTAAATAATTGCTACAGAAAATTTATCACCATCTTTCTCCAACTAGCAAAAGAAGCATCTATGTGTTCTTTTAACAAACCAACCTAAAACAGAAGACAACTAGCAAAAGAAGTATGATAGCTTAAAACTTCAGATGTCCTTGGACAGATGATATCGGACCCACACAAGAACGAACCTTTGGATGAAAATGAATGCAGCAGATGAAGCTCTAGTATCGATCTCGGTCATGGCGCCTACAATGAATATCAAACAAGAGCTAGTAACCAATCAGAACATCTCAAGAGTAATCAAGATCTTAGAAAAAAAAAAACACTACTTGGAATCACAAATGTGGTCACACCTCAAACGGTTTCGACATGGATCTCAAAATCATCGCCATAAAATTTAAAAACCTCACCTACTAGGCCCAAACAAAACCCACCTACTTAATTTAAACTCAGGCAAAACCATCATCAAAAATCATAGCAACAGAATCAAAATGTCATCCTAATTGTGCAACTAAGAAATGCATGGCATTGACTTTTAAGCAATCACACGGAACACCCAGATGCGAAAGTTTGTGGAATTAAAATTACCGATTACGATCATAATCACGTCCATAGTCTCTGGAGCGTTCTTTAGACCGTGAACGAGACCTGCGACGACTCCTTGAATCGTAACTGCGGGAACGCTCCCTGTCTCTTTCATAGTCACGACCACGGTCTCTGTCACCCCTATAACGATCTCTGCTTCTTCGGTCATAGTCCCTGCGTTCCCGGCTATCACCTCTGTCCCGATCCTTACTGAGTGCTCGTTCATTTTCACGACTACGCTCTCTCGACCTACAAGTTACAGTTTAGGGGGGAGAACAGTACCAAAAGAGATAAAAGATTAACTATTAGAAGTCCAGGGGGTTTCAAATTTTAGGGGGAAAGCGGCTGAAAAGACTAAATGAAGGCCGAGGACACCTACCTTCTATCATCTTCATGTACCTTGCGCTTCTTGTTTCTTTCTTCCTGAAAAATTTAATAAATCCAATATAAAATTCATTCAACCAATTCAAGAAGCCGTTCATGAACCACAAAGGATGCTACAGATTACTTTGAGTTGAATACTTAAGCATGCTACAGACATCACCCTATGACGATTACACATACAAAAAAACATGACTTACCGAGAACATTTCCATATACTCACAAAGGATATTTTGACAGACAAGTTTATCTTCAAGAAGCCAACCCATGAACCAGTTTATCAATAACATAGGAAAATTAATGTGGGTTGAAGATCCTTCTAACATTGTCAAATAATGCACAAGCATTTAGAGCGAAACAAATCAATAGCAGGAAAGGAGGCAAGAGTGTAAACCCAGAAGCAAGAGAAAAAAAAAATCAAATATCAAACACCTATAGAATGGCAATGCAATCAACAGACACCAGCGACAAAAACAGAGGATCTTTTGTAATATTGGAGCAGTAAAAGGAAAGACAGACCAAAGTTAGAGCTACAGTAATCCTTCAAATATAACTCTTAATTTGACACAAAATATTTGTCGAGGAAACCTTAAAGGAAAAATCGGGCACACACCGTTGAAAGAGCATATACAGCTACAGGTTCAGTGTTGACTCACTACAAATCTAATATCCTATGCAAATAAAGAAGGGCAGCCAGATGCACAAAGCAACGAGGGTCCGGAGAAGGGTCCCTTGCCACAAGGCACAAGGTTAGGCTTTCTTCTTGCACTCAGCCTTTATCAGATGTCCAAAAGCATTATCCTCATGCAGACGTTGAAAAACAAAACAAGAAAATGAAAAAAGAGATACATACATTGATACATAGTTAAGGAAGAAAATCAGAATCCAAGAACGAAGAGCCCTTATCAGCATGCAGCAATTTGTCAGAGTAACGACAGATAAAAAGTATGAGCATTATCCTCATTCCTCAATCACTAACCTCAACATTAGATTTATCATGCCATGTGCCAAGTCTAACAATAAGATAGTGGTATGTAACAATAAGAAGGTGGTATGTGATAGCATTTGAGCTTGAAGCAATCATAGGCCAAAATGAATGCCAACACAATTGCATACAAGTAAAAATATAATTTATTAAATTTGTATGCCAGAAAAAACTCATCAAGCAACTAATTATAGGCTCTAATCCTTTCCCTTTTGAACATTATTTTGAAAATTCCATGGATTAATCTCCATCCTCTATTTCAAGTCTCGCTTGAACTCAAAAGGAGAGAATACATACCATGTGTACAAGCCAAAATAAATAAATGCAATAACCACCCTTCTAAGTTAAAGAAGAACTCACAGATGGCACAACCGAGATCTTTTACAGAAGAACAATGTGACAATAGACCAGCACCTGAATCACATATTCAGAGTCTTTGAGAATTTCCCCAACTCTACAGATAAAATAGGAACACTTGCATAAAATAAAATATCCCAAGTCTTGTCATCAATTGTCATTTTAAAGACCTCCATATTCGGGCCCAAACATAACGAATCTTTTATCATATAAGCTATAAGCCCAAAAAAATAGATTATGGAACTATATAACATCAGAAAAAAGGTGCAACGCTAAGGTTACCATCACTAGTTCAATGCACATTTCAGTCATGTCACATAAATAGCTCAGGGTCACACTAAATGTCATAGAAAACCAAAACGTATTTACAAAGAGAGAGAGAGAGAGAGGGTGTGTGTGTGTGTGTGTGTGTGGGGGGGGGGGGGGGGGGGGGAGGGCATATAGCCATCATACCTGAAGGTCAGCTAACTTCTCACGAATTTGCATGTAGCCCAAGTGAAGCTTCCCTCCAAAATGATCTGCTAGGCGACGATCACTGAAAACCACACATAAATATCAAATACATCCACCCAAAAGCATTATATAGACCATTACATATTTACATAAAGATCTCCTATTGAGTATCTAGCTAATAACAGCATGATCTACAAGCATAAAATAAAAGACGCACATTCTTTAGCAGCAAAAGATATCCTCGTAAAACTGGGGCCAAAAGCCTGTTGGTGACAAGGAGGTATAATTGCTCAGGTCAAACACTGAAGTACTTGAAACCCAAAAATACCATGCCTAATCACCCTCACAAGATGGTCGGCACATACATATCTTAAAACAGTGAGCTTTAATTCTTACCTGTCATAAACACTCAAGAATGCTCCACATATATCACAGACACGCAACTTCTGATCAGTCTGCAAGAGCACATAGCAGTTTAGAAAAAACCCAAGAGTTAAATAGTTGTTTCCAACATCCAGAAAATGATATGGCAAAAACATATAATGAAAAAAACCAGCTCTTAGAAAGCAATGTAAATCAACACAAGAAGCCTTAAAAATTATAAGCCACTGAAAGTCTACAAGAAAACACAAATATATATATATACATCATCCTCTCAATATTAAAAAAAAATATAGTGCTAATCCATTGGTCCAACAGTCGCTGATATCATCGTAACATATACTAATACTAATTTTGTGCTCCGCAATCAATTCATGACAAAATCACTTTTTAAAACCTTTCTATTTATCCTGAATATGTCATTACGCGGACTGTGCAAGGTCAGTAATCAATATCATCGTAACATATACTAATACTAATTTTGTATGTCTTACAATTTACCCTACTCATTAGCTACCCAAGATCTCAAGTTCTAAACAAATACTATAACAACAAATATCATGACAACCACCTCCAGGCTCCAGCCATAAGCACCAAACCAACCTCACAGGCCAAGAAAATAAAAGACAATATTACAGACACAAAGTAATTCCAACAGTTGAAAAGATGTACTGAAAAGAAGGGCTCACAATTCGAACATCAGCAGCAGTATACTTGGCAGAATCCCCAGCAACAACCTCCTGCCTTGGTGCAAGCTGGAGCAACAGTGTAAAGATTTATTAGATAAGAAAAAGGTAAGAGAACTGAAATTCTCAGTGGAGGTAATAATATACTATCAACCTTCTTCAGTGCTTCTGCTTCCTCCAATGCTTTCTGTGCTTCGTCAACCATCCCTTGCTCACCTGGACAGCACATAATATGTTAAGAAATCACAACTTTAATAAGAAAAAAGGTTAATTTAACCAGATTGCTATGATAAAACAGCATGGGATCAAAGAAAGAAGCTGACATGAGTCAGAATTGAACTGCCAGGACGAACTAAGCAAAAGAATAAAGCGAAAACTTCAGCAGAAACTTAATTATTAATTTCAAAGATCAGACTCTACATTTGTTTTCATTTAATGGTAGAGTAAACAGACAACATCCATGTCTTAAAGTAAATAACAATCTCGATAGTGAAAGCAAAAGTTGAATCAGGAATGATTTCTCATATTACTTTATTACATTTAATACATCATCTTGAAGGATGCTCTATATTAGAAATTAAAATTACACGTACAATCCAATTACAAGCACGTGACAAGAGGAGGTAACTTAGCTAATAGCGTATGTAAGATGCCCAAAGTGACCATAACCATATCAACAAATATGCAATGGTAGGACACAGGACAAAATTATACCCAATTAAGGCACACTACGATGAAAATCAAATGAAATAATATATGAGTTGTCAACAGACTTTACTAGCACAAGAAAATAAGCCTAAAACCAATAAAGGAGATCTTACCAAGTTCCTCTGCTTTCTTCAGTTTCTCATTAATCAATTCTTGAGTACGCGCATCAGGAACAACTACAGGAATAGAAGCCAAGGAAGGAGGATTGAGAAGTGGTTGTGGTAGAGAGGCTCTATCTTTGTTGAAAGCATCCAAAAGTAGCATAGACTGCAATAGGAGAACATAAATCATTGACCAGGTCAATTACAAATAAAATTAAAAATAAGCTTCCCAATGCTTTTCTGGAATTAAACGTTACAGAGACAAACATACCTGTTTGTCGGCTCTTTTTGTTCTCATTTCTTCAATTTCTTCTAAAGCTCGAATTTTGAGATCGGTCTTTCCTTCAAAATCTAAAACACAAAATCCAAGAAACACTCAGAAAGCAAAAGGCACAACAGTACACCGATTGAAAAACTATAGCAAAAAAATTAACAAGTATAATAGATATTCAAACAAAACAAAACAAAACCACGAGTAATAAACCAATGGCTAAAATCTTAACAGAACAAAGAGCAGCATAGTGTTTAGCAATTAGTGGTTTAATATGATCAAAACACTACTTAATTGTTTGATAAATAGTGTTTATTTTCAGAATGTTACAATTTCAGTAATTCAAAATCAGAAGTACTGTTTTAATGTTTTTTTTATAAATTATTCACAACGTATTAATTCCAACTGTTATCATAGCAATTACTTGTACAAAACGGTAATGTTAGCTACAATGTATAATTGAAACCAGCTATAGGTATGTAATAGACATCAATCCAGAATATTAGTTGAAGGCAAACAATAGCAAGTAGTAAAGAACTTGAGTGAGGATGTAAAAGGATGTATATTGCTGTAATTCAAGATTACAACAGTAAGATAGTAACAAAAGCATTCAAGAGGCTTGCACTCCCAAAAAATGAGTATAAAACTCACCTTCAAAATCTAATAACAATTTTCTAATTCATTTCCCATTTTCCTCTACCTTATTTATGCTGATAAGCTCTATTACTAACTAATAGTATAATATCTAAAATACACTATTAACCCATACATCACAAGGTACATCAACCGTTAAGAGGTATCATCACAACTAACTTGTGCCAAATAGATCCAAAGCACACTCTAACACTAAGTTTGGATAAGAATTTAGAAAGGGAAAAGGAAAAAAAAAAAGAAACGGGAGGGTATTTATAGAAAATATTCCCATGTTTGTTTAAGAGTAAAAAAGAAGGGAGAGGAAGAGAGAAAACATTAGCCTTTCAAACTTTACCACTTTTGGAGAGATTTTTTCATCAACAAAATTAAGGGAACTAATCATTCAATTCCCTTCCAAATATGTTCATGTCCTTCCCTCCAAATTACTTCACTCCAAATCTATCTAAAGATATATTGTCTAACACCAAACACCTTTCTACGCATATGGAAATGTACAACAATACAATATTATGAGTGGACACATTGCAAATGCTTGAATCAATAATTGAAAAAAACAGAGAAACAAAGATTTCAAAACTTTAACTTACCAAGTCAACCGGTAACATAATTTCATAATACTAACTCTAATTAAAGCTCTCACTTCCCTTCCTTTTACCATACAAACACATCAACTAGGTTTAACATTTTCTTAGTAATGAGTTAGTTCAGCAAAGAAAACTTTAACTTACCAAACTGATCAACTTCTTTCAGTTTCTCTTTGATCTGTTTGGACAACTCCATGATCTCTTCTGTCTGCAACGAATAAGAAATGAAAATTAAAACCTATGTAACTAATCAAATAGTGATGCTTAAACCAAAATATTTGTACAAACCTGAGTAACCTCAGAAACGGAAATTGCAATAGCAGCTTTAGCATCCTCCTCAGCAAGACGCTTGAGAGCTCTTGTTATTTTTCTGTCACATTCAACTATAAGCCTATCTATTACATCCTCCAATTCCCTTTCATAGTTATCAACACCCTTGGCCTTTGCTTCTTCATATCTATTAGGGAATTAAGGTTTAAACAAGAAGTTTCAATAAAGGATAACATACCAATCTATATTACGGCTAAAAATCCTGCTTAATTCATCATAAGGCACACTTATCTTCCAGACCAGAGAAGAAGCTCAACATATACTTATTGGGAGAACCTTAGAATTAGGTTTACTGCCACAAAAAGAAAAATCAGTGAAGCGCAAAACGCGGATCTCACCTCTCAGGTCTCCGGTTTGAAATGCCCGTACCACAATCGTTTGAAAACGCAAATTGAATTACCGGTGAGTGCGATCTGGGTTTCGGCAACTTTTTACAAGTTAGAATCAATGTTTAATGTCTGATTTGATTTTTTTTTAGGGTTGCTGCTCCTTTTCTTTTACTCCTGGATTTTTAGGGTTGCCACTCTTTTTCCCCAATCTGATTTTTTAAGGTTGCCTCTTTTTTCTGATCCTCTTTCTGATTTTTCTTTTATGAGTGGTAGTAGAGTCTACAATAGTGGACTTATCATTAATAGTGGCCAAATTATTTATAATCCATTTTCATTTCTACTAGCAAAATCTTCATTCCC
The DNA here is from genome assembly GCA_019776075.1 of Amaranthus palmeri. Lineage (NCBI taxonomy): Eukaryota > Viridiplantae > Streptophyta > Magnoliopsida > Caryophyllales > Amaranthaceae > Amaranthus > Amaranthus palmeri. The sequence continues at coordinate 675,951 of JAAKBH010000010.1, forward strand.
CTTTTTTTCTTTGTTGTCTTTTTTGGTATATATTTATAGTTGTAAAAAAATATAATATAGAGTAAAATGGTATTTGTGTTTCCAAACATTTCGGAAACTCTAAATTAATGTTTCTCGGTTCCATTTCCTTCTCTTGTATCGAATTGAATTTTGTTTTGAGTAGCAAAAGGAAAAATCTTCTAAATAATACAAAAGTCACACACTGTGACAAAAAATAATGAACCTCTACAAACAAATTAACATAATGGAAGTCAAACAAAAAGGATACTCTTTCCGCAACTGCAACGAGTGCACCTTTGGACAAGGCCCCATGTCCATTTTCTGAAGGAACACAACACGTCACTTATGTTAACCAATTCAGAAGAATGAATAATAAATTTCAATATGAAGATGAACAAAAAAATCTCAACAGATAAAAAACTGATACTCTTCAATTATGATTCAGAACAACGCAGAAGACAGTCTGTTTTGACTCTTTCCCTATCATGCCAGTTGCCACATCTCATTTCATTAAAGTAAAGCCAAAACTACTAATTTTGGAAGTTACTTACTTTGTCAAAAAAAAAAATGTTGGAAATTTTCCATTAAAACAGATATTTGACAGCCCTTAGTAATTAATTTCCTATATTTTGTGGTAATTTCTAATTCTAAGGGACTTTTCATTTCAATGCTTGCCTCAATAGTTTGACCAAACCATACAAATATGCAATTCCTAGGAAATGAAAATGTCAAGGGAATTAGGAGCAATTAATAACCTCTGCGATTTCTACATAAGTTAGAAAAATACAACAGGGATCCTATCTCTTCTCACCAACATTAAGATGTATGGTGACTAATTTACTTCTATCTTAGTTCCAAAAAGGACGAGGCGCCCAAAGGCACTTGGGTTCCTAAATCTTAGGCTCTAGGCTCTACACAGCAAGTGAAGGCGCTAGATTTACGATGTGAGGAGCTTGATACTCTGAAAAAAACCCACAAAAATACATAGAAAACTCTAGAAGAAAAGGAGAATTAAAAACCTATTCAAGAGTATCTAATAAGAAAAGAAGAGAAAACATATGTGGTGAGCTCATGCATAAACTGGGCTTCTAAATTTAACACCAAAAGGTGCTCTAGGGCACTCAATGGTGCTTGCCTTTAAGTGCTATAAGGCACTCACCTTGCGGAATCCACTTCATTCCTATCAAGGTGCTCAACCCATAATGGGGAACTCCTAGGTGAGACAATAAAAACTATGAATTTCAAATATAATTTCTAGAATTTGATTTTCTATTGGAAACATTAATGAAATGAGATAGATAAGGCACTAAGGCACTAAGAAGCAAGACTGCCACAGGAGACAGGACAACAGAACAGACTGTTGACCAGCTGACCTTGGTGGGTCTACTGAGCACAGACCAAGGCACATTGGACTTGGAACAAACCAAAGATGGAATCTCCATACATGGGCCAAGCTGTCAAGGCCCAAGAACCCTTCTAATTCTACACATGGAGCCCTAGCAGCACTGATGAAGGTGGCCTGGTAAGCAGACTTTCAGAATAAGCCTACAAGGCTGTTTTAGCTTTTAGCCTTCTGTTTTGGCTAAGTTTAAGTGTGCACTTGCTAGGCACGTGATGTTTCATAAGATGTTAGTTAATTTTTCTTCCCCTCCTTAAGAAGTCTATAAATAGGGGTGATTTGTGGATGTAAAGACATTCAAGTTTTTCAATCAAATTTCAGTTTACTCATTCATTTACTAAATTTGCAAAGTGTTTGTTTTCATTTCTGTCTTGGAGTGTTTGTGAGACAACCATTGTCCAAGAAGAGTCATCCTTCTCCAAGATCCAGGATCCTAGAGAGAAGTGTGAGGACTGAGGCCTTGCAACTTAGAGTAGTTGTCCTAGGTCCTTTCCAAGGACAACCAGTCATCAAGGCTGGTTGGATTTTGCCAAGAACAGCAATCTTGGTTTGCAGATTTCATTGGGTTGTTTGTTCAAGCCTGTTGCGGAACTTTGGGATCATTTGAAGACATAACTCTTCTCCTAATTGGTGCAAGACATCAAATTCTTCATTTAACATCTATGAAATGTGGACACTTGGACATGGGTCTTGAACTCTTGATACTTCAAAACTTCAATTTAGACCCAAGAAAAACCCAAAAAAATGAGTTTTCTACTCCAATACATAACCTTCTGGGAAAATCATCCAAGTTCGAGTAACATATCATCAAATTACATATCATCAAAAGAGTACACTAACGTACAATTAAAGAAAACCAATTCATTTGCACACTAATGTTTTACAAACAAATCAATGAAGCATGTTAGGGCTTTAATAGATGAGAAAGTGGTACAGTACCGTTAACTGAAAAAGTTCGTGAGGACAGAGACCAGACAAGAAGAGACGACAAACATCACGATCGTAATACTTACGATTGACTTCAGTGACGTCTCCATTGCGATTAGCTCCCATTAACACATCCAGTTGCTTCCGAAGGGCGTCCATCTTTCACTCTCTACTCGCACGATGGTTTCCGCGAGTTTAGGGTTAGGGTTTGTGCTTTGAGCCTTTGAAGGGGGTTTTATGACCGACTTACGAAAACATGAGGAGGAAGTTTCGGATTAACTAGATTTGTGCGATGGGGACATGGGGTTAATTTAAGGAAAATTTCAATATTAATATTTGGAAAAATTACTTATAATAATAATTTTAACTGATTGTCTTACAATAATCTCACCTATTGATTAATCATTAATAATTCTAACTTTGAGAAATATTTTTCTAGAGTAAAGATATTCCGATGATATGCTATAGTAGGTAATTCATCAAAAAATAAATTAAATATTAATTTAAAATAAAAAAATATTTTTAAAAATTTACATAAAAAATTCTAATAATAAAAAAATCATAAATTTATGAATATTTCTTTTAACATTTTTTTTGACATTTTATTTTAATTTATCTTTTTTTAAAAAAAATAAAACTTATTATAGCAAATCATTTACTCTAGGAAAATATCCTTCAAAGTTGGGATTATTTATGGTTAATCAATAGGTGGAATTATTGTAGGAAAATCATGAATAGTTTAGATTATTCTAGGTAATTTTTCCTTAATAATTCACTTTTTTACCCGATTGGTGTAAATAATTTAACGAATTATTACTTCCTCCGTTCCATTTTAGTTGCATCATTGGGTTTAGCACGTTATTTAAGGGTCGTCAAATCAGTATGGTAAAAGTATAGATGATATATGATTGATGGTGATATGTGGGGTAGAAATAAGTAGATAGTGGTTGTGACTTGTGGTATATTAAATAATTAATGAGATCATGTATGATTGATGGTGATGGTGGGGTATGAATAAAGTGAGGATAAAATAAGTATATATTATTTTGCCAAAAATAGTAATATTGCAAGTAATATGAAACTTCCAAAATTAGTAACTGTTGCAAGTAAATTGGAACGGAGGTAGTATTTGTCTTAGTTCGCTAGGAGTATGACAAAGATTGGATTATTAGAAAATAATCCTAAAATACGATTATTCACAACAAATGGGTAAAAAAGTTGATTTACTCAATTTGCTAAATTTTTAACAAACTGTGAAATACTTCCGCTGTTTCTTTTTGTTCTTCTCATTCACTTTTTACACAATTGTCAATACAAATTTAAAATCTCAAAATCATTGATCTTGATTTTGACCTAGAAAGCAATTACACAAATCCTTTGTTCTGTTGTGTTATTAATCTGCATCACGCCTATGTTAAATGGAGGTCTTTTTTAATAGAACACCTTAATTTCACTGAAGAAATTGCTAAGGAAATTGCGGAGGTTGAAGCCATGATCAACCAGAGAAGTTCTTTTGGGCAAAATATGTCTTCCTGGTTAACATTATGACCAATTATTCTCGATTATCTCTGCTGCAATGGATGGTTCTGATCCCTCTAGGCTGGTCATGAAGGGTATGACACAAGCTATGAACATGCCAGAGGAGCAGATGGGTCGGCAATAAGGAGGACAGCAAGGGGCTCCAAATGCTGCAGTACGAAGAAGATAGTCCTTTTTTTAAGCTTCTAGTTACTTAAGGTTGTTCCTAAATATTATTTCTAATGATCTAATCTTGTTTAAGCATGTTATAGAAGCTGTAAGGTTAGGTGAACTCTTTTTGCGGTGTTCTAGCAAGCTGTGAGAGATTTACAGTGTATATGTCTAATCTTTGTGGAGGTCTCGATTTCTTTGATTTAACTTTATTTTACAGTGAGAATATCTTGACCCTTTTGGATACTTTGCACAATGCAGATAGACAATGCCAAAGCCTTAATCTTAAAGATTGGGGTTGGCTATATGAACCGAATAAATTAGTCCCAATAATCGACCTTAATAACCTATTGAATGTGACTGCTCGATCGATTCACAGTAGGACTAATGTTCATATGACTACCTTGAGTGACCAATTTAGAATCAGTTGTAATTCTGTAACCATTAATAGTCATTTCAATCAAGTTTAACCCATTTGAAGCAAACATAGCCCTGTTGATAGAAAACTAGATTTACATATGGCAATAAATCTGAACCAACTACTTCCCTAGTAGTATTGATATGTCTTTTAGTTCTTGGTTTATGACTGTTATGTGAACCCAAAATTTGCCTCATGATATATCACTTCTATACACTCACAAACCACTGACCCAAGTAACTGTATTATTGTTTTGCTCTTCTGTAGTTGCTGTCTATTTATGAAACATGATTGAGATTGATCGTTATTTAGGTTCCTTTAAGAAACATGGAAGCTGATCCTCAAGTTCTGTTGGAGCATAGAGGCATTTCTGCTGTGGGAAACAATGATCCTAATTAAGAAGCTCTCAGGCATGTGTTCGCATTTCGCAGGGATTCAAGCATTTGGTCATCATGTGCAGTCAAAAGGATATAAAACACTACTCGAACCTATGCTATGCTAATGTTTTGATGTGATTTTAGGTTTCATTTTATTATTTTAGTTTGTACTTTGTAAGATGTTGGATTTGCTAAATTGTTTTCAGCAAGTTAATAAAGAAAGTTTTGCTTTTTCTCATCCTTCTATCTTGTGTGATACCGTCTCATACAAGAGTTTGTGTTACAATTATGCTTATGTTTGTCCAAAATCACAGAACCGAATGATCAGATTTGCATTTTAGCTAGATTCTAAGAAATTTCATTAAACAACTCATGATTCAGGACATTGGAGTACATTTTAATTGGTCTTACATGAAATACCGTATGTATATGCTGTAACATTGTTACTTATCTGTGGTATTCGTTCTCGGGGAACTCGTACAACTCGATATAATGGTGGAAACATTCCTTTAGGTAACTTATACAATCTAAAAGTTTTCCTTTCTTTTCTAAAATTGAAAAGAATACAACTGCACTTGACAGATCGACGAAAAACAGCAGCTGATACAAAAATGTGTCTTTGACATTCAGAGGGCCACTACGCAACTCTCGAAGAGCCCTTAAAGTTCATCCTGCAAAACCATACAGTGCAAGAAGATGATCACTTAACTGAAGAGATTGCTGCTGTTTGACATAACCAGAAAGAAACAGTTGTGTGTTTGATTGTCAGAGAAGAGGAGAAATGCAAGTTAAGGTAAGCCTGTTTCTTCTCTAGCATAATTAATAATTTAATTCTATGTTATGGAATGAATAGTCACAGTGCAAGAAGATAATTTATGCTTACATGATAATTATCGTCTAAATAATCACGGTGATGATGCTGCAGGAGATAAACAGCTTGTTAATTATTATAGATTACAATAGTTCTAGCTGATTTTATGATATCCCTGCATTAGCCTTTTTCTTAACTTTTTCGTGTTTTTTTTGCATATAACACAATTAAGTGGTTAAGATATCACAAGCATAAGTTTATCTATGAGTATGATGATGAATTGATGATAATATAACAGTGTAAGTTTAGCTATCATACACGTCTGTAACGGTCTCTGTAACGATCCTTGTATCGTGAATGTCGATCATAACCCCTTTCTCTTCTCCTCCTTTCACCTTCGGCTCTCGCTCTTTCAGCTTCCTGCAGATAGAACACAGAGAAATATCACATTTTAGGATTGCATAAAATTCTGGGCCAAGCACCTGAAGTACCGAAAAAAATTAGGAAAAATGCTTCTTTCCATACCGCTTCTTCTTCTGCTTTTCTCACTTTTTCCGCTTCTTCAAATGCCTCTTTTTCCATCTAAACAAAGGTGGTAGAACATAATAAACTTAAAAAAGATTCTTCCCTCTGAGATAGACTAGTCCATGTGCACTAAGCTTAAAGAATACCTCTCTGTTGGCAAATACTTCATCAACTACTTGTTTGGCATACTCTGGATCATCACATATCAATATGTTGTCATACACTGATCCTGCTTTTACCTGTGGTTTGATTCATGTTAAATTCTGAAGTTGGTAGACGAAGGCCCCATTTACTTCAATTGACTTTATATCGAACTAAGTTGATCTAAAGCTATAATTAACGCTTATAAGTTTTACTGATTCACGATGATTTGTGAAATGCAAACTAAATTTTCTTGTTGAAAATTGGTTTTTACTCCTCAAAACCGATTTTTCAGATAGTTGATAGATTTAGCCATTTCGGTTCCTACCTGCCAGACTTCGATACCGACATATCTGATAGGCTTAAGCACATAAAGATCAGGATCATCTTCAAACTCTGTGAACAGAAATGATATATCATTCATGTCTTTTGGCTGTGTTTTGAAATATGATTTCATAGTCAATATTGTCAAGAACATACCTGGATTGTCAATCCATGGAGTCTTCCACTTTCCCTTGTAGTTTGGGTTCTTTATTTTCTGGTGTAAAGAATGAAACTTCAAAACCTTAGAAATGAGGCACCATATATCATAGCTAATGCTCTTTTAAATGATTATTAGTTTGCTTACCCTTCTCTTCCATGGTCCCTTGTATTCTGGGTTTGGTACTTTTGGAGGTTTCCATAAGCCATCCTCTTCTTCGTCCCAATCAGCGGGCTGCCCATAATTGAAAAATAAACAACAAAATTTGCTATTCAGCCTCTCCAAAATTCTAAAGCTTTGTCGTATATATACCTCATATTTGAACTAGACATGTCAAATTTTGTCTCGACTTGAAATTAGCCCAAAAATTTTGACTAATAACCCGAAAATGACCCAACCTTGACTCTACCTTAATCCCGCCTAAATGATCGTTTTTGATAGGTATAATACAAACGGATCGACAAGCAGCTAAAGTTACCTGTTTGGCATTTGGGTCTGGAATTTCTGCTGGAATTGAATCATAACCCTACAGTTTAGCCATGATAAAGTTGTCGTTATAATAGATACACACTCGCATTATTCAGAAAGACGGTAATATAACGAAACCATAATACCTCAGGTTTGACATTATTAGGATCGTCGATGTATTCTCTTTCTTCCCAATCTGCTGGCTACAGAAGTATAAAATATATCAGCATTCGAGTTTATTCAGATTTTCTGCTAAAACATTTGTTATCGTAGTTTCGTAGTATTTCCAACCTTTTTAGCTTTAACATCTTTGATCTTTCGGGGAGGAAGGATATCCCAATCTGTGTAGAGACTTCCTGAATCTCTCTCTCGATTATCGATTAGGACGCTGTAAGTAGCATCTGGCCTAAGTATAAAGGTGTAGAAATGTGTTAACTTATCGGTTTCACATTGCAGGTCTTTCTTTATTGGATAGTTTTGGCCTTGATAGGATAAGATTAGATGAAGCTTTTTTGTATCTGTGCCGCATATATCTGGTCCAAACATCAAACTGCCAATAACAGAAGAACATCAAACACTGGCCGAGTTATTAGTGGGCAAAGGACAATCACGACTCACCCTCAAAAATCAATAAAAAGTATAGTGTGAATCATGTATGAAATTTTTGACCCATAAGTTATTTTCAGTATATGTTTATGTTACAATACTAGCTGATCTAATGAAATTGTTCAAATACTCAAATCGTTTCGCCAATTTTGATCACCCTCACCCAAAATTATTTTTGTGATGTTTTTGATGGAAACTTTCAGACCCTCCTCACCCGATGTCCTGGCTTCGCCTCTGTGATCCAGCAAAAATTTCTTGAACTAAAAATTTGACCCAACATGTCTTACCAGACCAGAAAGGGCCAAAACCGACTTACATTCTCGAATGCCCACAAAAACTTATTAAGTTTACATACATTTGACTCTATATCTTGCCTAGTTGAGAGCCACTATTCAAATCTGAAAATTTACGTTGACCGATTTGAACTTGATCCGAACCGAGTTGTACTCAGCATGTGACATGACCAAAGTGGGAAGTCAAACCTGTAAGGAGTATCTCCTCCAAATTTCTTTTGATTGACAAATCCAGACAGAAGCTTTATGTAACCACCACCACATTCAATGTCCTGTTCAAACTTTATGGAATACTGAAGAACCAATGTTCTGTTCTTATTTGTGAATTCTGGTATTTTTGCTGATATTGCTGAATGCCTTGCATCAACTGTGGTCTGAATACCTGTCCAAATATTTATGGAATAATTAGGGTTTCAATTGATTAAATTCCAACTAAAAATTTCTTTGTGTATAAGATTTTATTATTAAATATTTTTTGACGAGTGTATTTGACAAATGACGTTTTGGATTGCTTTTGGGTTTTTGGTTTTTTGATGAGCGACTTGAAAGTTAATTAAAAAGTTGATGTTATCAGATGGTCAAACAAGTACATTACCAACAACCAACTAAGTTTCATACACCCACTTTATAATTTGTACTCTAAAATTCTCTATCTATTTATAAGAAATATAATAATTTTGTACTAATAACATGTAATTGCATCTTTATTTTAAGTTTATCTATATATATTTTTATTCTAACAACTTCTTATATTGCATAAGTTTCTATACTAGTTGAACATATTTACGATAGAAAGTTGAAAGTTGAAAGCATGCAAGAATGTATATACCTTTATCATCGTGATCTCCAGCCCATTTCCCTGCTGTGTGCTTGAATGTTCCTGCCTTCCCTTCAGCTCTTTTCCAGTCTGACACCACCCATCTTCCCTTCCATCCATCTTCTCCATTTTCATGAAAAAAAATACATTTAAACAACATTTTTTTGTGTGCAAATGAAGGGAAAGTACATTAAAGGATCACCAATATCATTGTTATGCAAGTCTTAATATAAAAAGGGCTAATTACATTAGTTTTGAGGGTTTAATTGACTGCGTGCATCTCTGTTTGTTCTCTCTTTGGAGAGGTACGAATAGGCATGTCTGTTATATTTCCTTGAATCTTAACTTTGTGCGAAAATACTAGGTTGATGACTATGATTATGAATGCATTAGTTATGTACTCTTTGAATCCCTTTGTGGAATTCTATATATTCCCTTAATTTTAAAATATCACTTTAAATACAAAAAAATGTTAACTTATCCCTTAAAACACTAGCAAAAACGTTGGAAACAATCCAATTTACAACTTGCAGCCTAATTTAGATAATCTTGTTGTTGAGAACGACATTTTCGTTGGCAACACATTAATATCAATAGCAAACTTACCAATAGCCATACAAGCCGTAGTTATAACCTTAGAGGTAACTTTTGATCAAGACAAATAAGGAGTTGAGTGACATACAAGTTCCAAACTATTAAGCATTTAAAGAAAATCGTACATTTAAAACCACTAAAGTTTAACTTGCCCTTTAGAACACTAGCAAATAAGTTAGTATCAACCTAATTCACAAATTATAACCCAACTCTAATATATATTTATATGACATTTTTACGTATAATATACCATTGTCAGTAGCAGAATTAACGACAGGAACTAGAAAGAATTAAACGACAAGTACCTTCAAATCGCTCTTCGAATATGATTTCGGAGTGTGTTGAATGAAGAAAACAGAAAAATAGTACTAAAAACAATAGACATAGTAGTCTAGATGAAAGCTGAAATTGTGCAGTTGATGCACTAAGCTTAGCCATTGGCAAAACACAAGTTCTATTGTTGCTGCAAGTGTGGAGCAAGAATGAGCTAGTTATAGGAAATGAATTCCAAAAATAGACAAAATATGATCTATATTTACAGTCTTACCCTTTGGTCTTCTCTATCTGTAGGGTCCACAATATGTCAGGAGAACAACCAATGAGAATTGAGAATGCCAGCATGGACATTGGTACAACCAATGGTGTTGTTTATCCACATAGTGTAAAGGTAAAGTTGAATGAATACACATACAGTTCTACTTATACCTCAATTGTCAAAGTCTTGGTCTAGATAATGGTATGAATTTGTGATCATTGTTCACCAATGACTTTTCCATGGAGCATTTTGCACTTAAATGAAGACTTAACTCTACCCTTTATTTACTTTTTTTGGTTAATTAAATGCACTAAAATAAATATTCGGATCGATGGATTTTATCGTCTGCAAAAAAATGTTTGCAAAAAGATATTAGAGACAAATAATTGGTTTCAAGTGTAAAATAATTATTTACAAATGTTCACCTTGGCTTACTAGTTTACGTTAGAATAACGCTCAAATAAAAAGTTAAAAATAAAGAGATTCTAGTAGGGTGACCTGATATCAACATAATGTTAAATACACAATATTTCATAGTGGTTATTATTTCCTGCAACAATTTATCAAAATCCTTTAACATGGGAGTATGCTAGTATCGTTTCAATGTTTATATGATAGGAGTACATAAAGTAGATCTTTTAAATTAAACAATGTAAATAAAGTGTCTAAATTACTCACTATTTACCAAATAAACTATAAGTCATTTTAAATTACAGAATTATCACACTTATTTAAACTCATATTTTCATTTGTGCTTATTTAAATTCAAATAAAGTAACTCGATAATATTGTGTGAACTTTTCCCAACTTATATTGACAATTCATCGAGCGCAAAGGTTATCTAAACTACTAGATCGGAGTAAATCATAATATGGCATTTGATATGATTTTCGATCCCAAATTATGATTTTAAAAGCAAAAAAGTAAAAGAATCTACAAAGATCTTACTACAAGATGGGGTCACACGTATTGAACACTTTGTACTATTGTTATAGACAAATTGGAGAAGACTTGGGTGACTAAGTTTCAAATGACAAAATCCAAGTCTTTTTTGAACTATTCTCATTGTAATGATGACAATTGACAGCCAACTTACACAATGGGGAAAGCAAATAATACGGCAAAACTAAACACATAGGAGTAATTTCTATAGAAAAGAGAAAGAAACAAGGACATAAGGAAAGTTCCAAGTTGGTAGCTTTTATTGGAAAACCAGATCAAAAATTCGACGTTGTGGTGCTCTGAAACACAAATACTAGCATAAATGAATAGTGTCATTTCGTGTTCGAAATATACAACAATTATTGTAAACTCTTGGCTTAGTGATACTGTTGTAACACCGCCTTTGCAAAAATGATCTCTACGGATGAGAATCACGAGCATAATAAAACGCAAATATTATGTAATCTGAATATGAGGAGGAAAGACCGCCTCTGAATTTGAGGGAATAATGACAAGTACATGAAGTAGAGTCTAAAGAGGAAAAAGACCAGCCCTAAGTTAAATTCTAAGGCAAAATCCATGAAATTCAGATAGCAAAGCAAATGGGAGATCTCAAACTAGCCATCTATTTTGCTTGAGGGTGCGACGCAATGAAATTCACTGCCATTTCGATGGAGTTGATCTTGTCAGCTTCGTTGTCTGGGATCTCAAACCGGAATTCTTCTTCAAGTGCCATCACAATTTCAACAGAATCCAAGCTGTCAAGCCCAAGATCATTCTGAAAGTGTGCTTTGGGGGTGACCTGACGATATAAACAATTAAGAGCCAAATTATAAGCAATAAGAGAAAATCCCACCTACAAGCCACATTCTATACTGGCAGAGACAAAAAGGAGTATTGAAATCAAATTCAATGAAATACGACAAGATTTTTCAGTTGCAACTTACACGACACAAGGCAATTACAATTCCAACAAACATGTCAATCTTAAAGCCGAAATATGGAGTCAGTTATAGGAACCATACCAACTAATCAAAACAGCATGAGAGATTGTCAGCAACAAATTTTATATTTTATCTGCCCAACTAAGACTAAAATACAACTGAAAGAAACTTTAATGATCATTCACATGGATTCTCCTCCTCTATTCATTTTTATCTATTAACATATGCTCAATGTAATACAAAAAGAAATTTTTCAGTAGCAACTTACAAGACACAAGGGAATTACAATTCCAACAAAAATGCCTATCTTAAAGCCGAAATATGGAGTCAATTAAAGGAACCATATCAACTAATCAAAGCAACATGAGAGATTGTCAGCAACAAATATTATACTTTATCTGCCCAACTAAGACTAAAATACAACTGAAAGAACTTTAATGATCATTCACATGGATTCTCCTCCTCTATTCATTTTTATTTATTAACATATGCTCTTACAAATCTCAATTCTCAACTCTTCATACTAAGACCACAACAAAGGTGACGATATGTTCGTTTTATCACTTTGTATCAGAAAAAATACTTTGCTAGGATTTAGAAGTGCACTTTTAATGATCTTTGTCTAAGCCCCAAAAAAGCAACATGCTATTTCAATGTACTCTAAAACTGATTACACTCGTTCATCGACAAAAATATTAACATAATAATTTGGTATCATTTGTGAAAAAGTAAGTAACCCATATAGGCGTGGTGAAAATTCAGTTACTCATTCTGTTATAACAAGCTAACCAGTCAGTTTGGAAACTGATAAAATCTTGACAAGTCAGGTCAATTGAAGTTCTGTCATGTTGGGTCACCAGTCACGACATAGGTTTAACTCGAGTTAAAGGGTTTGCATCAGAATTTTTTTTTGGATGATCAGAATTTTATTGATATAGCAAAAGATGTCATATGAAACATTTCAAACACTCACCGGCATAAATTAGGTTATGCCAATGCCAACAAATTTGGGTCAGGTCAAATTAATACGATGTGAGTCAAAGTTGGTTATTCTCATTTTTAGGTCGAGTTAGATTTAAATTTAAGTTGAATCCTATTTTGGCTCAGGCTGACCACTTGACCTCGGATCAGATCATTTTAGATTAGATTGACAAGTCGCTTCACATCACATTCCTACAAGTTTAGGTCCAATAAGGTCTATCAAATTCACATCACATTACTAAGTTTGGATTTAATTTTAATCAAATAAACTAACAATTCTTCACGAACATTTAAAATTTTTTTTAAAAAGAGTGCAAAATTTATCGCAAGAGTACAGTGATTAAATCTCCTTACCACTTGCAGTGAAATTGGAACATATTACATATATCATGCTTGTGCAAAATGAAAAGTATATACATTTTTTAGATAAAGAAATTTTTTTAGTGAATGAACTTTATTAGTACATTATAGATATGAGAGATCCCGGGAAAGTTCAACTATCTAAGTATCTAAGTACATTAGTACGTCTCATTCTCCTCTACGTAGCTTGTATAAGAAACAATGTTGAAAGAGGACACTGGAGAAGACACGGGAAAACATGATCACCTTTGTTATTATATTCCACAGACAAAGGATATGTAAACGCATATCCTACTACTCAAGCTACACAAGACACATTGAATAATCTAAGATGGTATCCAATATCCACCACTACTAGCACATCAGAATTACAAATACACTTGCTAAGCTAGCTTGATGAGTTATTGATTTAACAAAACCCCACATGGCAAACATGTTAAGACAATTCTGAGCTAAGAATCCCATAAAACCAAAACTCTTGAATCCACTCCCCTCCAACCTACCAAAAAGGAAAAAATACAAACGACTTCCGTTTGCAAAGAAAAAAAAGTACTTTGGTTTGATTATGACTTTCATCATACCCTGTATATTCCTCTCATAGCGATTATTATTAGGGTGACGACAAACCATAACCTTATCACAAGTGATAAATTGGTTGCGGTCATAGAGGCCCTCGTCTTAAGGCACACCTACACAGGACCCTAAACGTGCAATAGGCAAAATAAAAATCGAGGCAATATCAAATTTTCCTATATCGCATCATAATCAGATAAATAAACCTATGTGAAAGTTCTCCTACTTCACTTATAACAAACCAAATAACCTACAGGGAGTACAGGCTACAGATCAGTCACTATGTAAGCTACCGTTTACATTGAATTCAAACTATCAACCATTCCAATACATCTTCCATCATACATCATCATCAATAATCAACACTAAAATCTTCTAATTATCCATGCACAACCAAACCCTAATTTCAGTAATCAATGAACAACTCATTTCATCGAAAATGAACAAAAAAATTAATCACAAACTAAATCAATAAACGATAGCAAAATGTTGACGGTAACGTAAGCTACTGAAACTAATTTCTTCGACTAAACTTGAAATTCAACGAGGCATCAGATTATCAAATCGAAAACACGAAATAAAATTCAAAAATGAAACAATGAGAGGAGGAATTAACCTTGGAAGGATCGACTTTCTGGAAGTTTTTGACAACATTAATAACACGATCTGTGACCTCAGACTTGTCAAGGAAAGAACCTCGAACCTCCTCACAAAAATGGCGGCGAGAGAGTATAGAGTTTAAGGAAGATGAAATCGAAAACGAAGAGTTAAGATTTTGGGAGAGTGGGCTAACCGCCACTCTCATGTACTTCAAAATCGCACTGCGGGCAGCCGCCATTGTTGAAGGATGAGAGGGAAGATATGGAGGTGCAATAAAGAAGGGTTGTGGAGGGTTTTGTGATAGCAGAGCTTCTTCTATTTCAATTCTTGCCTTTTCTCTCGAGTCTCGACGGACAAGTTTATATGGGTGAAAATTATTCGGTTAAAAACGCAAACTAAACCAATCCAAACCAAACCGAATAAAAAATAGGAAAAATTACCGTGAATAATACGAACTTTCACTGATTTCCCTACAATAATACGAACTTTTAATTAATCCTTTTTTTTTAACAAGTTAACCTACAATTGTAAGTTACCAATAGGTTAAAGATACTAAAGGGAAATCGACATCAAAGTTGGTATTATTCAGGGTTAATCGAATGTTCGTATTATTATAGGGAAATCAATGAAAGTTCGTATTATCCACGGTAATTTTTGCTAAAAAATATGGTTTGAACTTTTTATAAATTGGTTTGATTTTGCATTGGAATTTTCAAAATCGAAATATTTGGGTTTGGATTAGGTCTAAGCATACTAAACATCGAAAACCGCAAATTTGAACCGAATTAAAATATAAGTTCACTTTATACGATGAGTTAAACTACTTGTTGAGTGAATGTGCAACTTGGCGTGCAAATAGAAAATAATAAAGACAACAATATGAATGAAAATAAAATTGTTCAAACATTTGAGAGCTTTGATGAATAAAACGTTAAAATGATGAATTAAACATTTGAGAGCATAAAAAATGGTTTAGAGAATATTTAAAAGACAACAACTAACAATTAATAAGGCTAGAAACGTCAAAATGGTGAACTAAACAGAAATTTACAAGAATTTAACGGAAAATGCTACGATAGTTACATAAAGCATAAACTGGATGCTACATGTGGAAAAATCTTACAAAGGTGCTATATGTCTATCACTAGCGTTTCATGAAAGTTCGATATTAGTATGTGTAATTTTCCTTAAATAAATTATATTGAGTGTATAGTAAATTATCTTTTTATTCTTATTTTCTGTCTTAATTTTTAAATTTTAATTTAACTTTTGATTTTTCAAAAAACCAAAAAGTATATTTAATTTAATAAATGACTTTTGCGAGTCAAAATAAAAAAAAATTATGTTTTTTTCAAGGATTTTCAACTTGTTAACCCATTTTAATAAAAAAGTATACTTGCAAGTTTACAATTTACACTGCCAAAGTGAAAGAGTTCGTTGAAGCTAAAAAATGTTGTCACTGTCTCTCCTTTTCCTAGTGCTCATTATCCTTTCAATCTTCAAATTTTCCATTGCTGATGGTAATTTATCTCTTGTGTTTGATCATAAACTCTCATTGTTTAAATTCTCATAAATTCTGACTATTTTTCGTGATTTGCAGCGGATTTTACTTTGCTTTCGAAGAAACTCAAACGCGGCGAAATCGAAGATAAGGTACGTCTTTGTTATTTTGTAGAACTCTGTGAATTTTTAAATTGAGCCTGATTGAGGTGATTGTATTTCAATTTAGGTTGTTTGGATTACCGGAGCTAGTCGCGGAATTGGTATGTTGTTGACAAATATGCTGTTTAATTGTGTTTTTTTTCTTTTTGTAATTAACTATTAATGCAATCGGGATAGGTGTTTGAGACTTAATAATGATAGAATCAGTGTTTTGTGCTGGCGGATTGTCCATTGAACAATCGTTTTACTTTGATTTGAGCTTGTTATGTTGAAGTTTGACCATTGATTGACCATTGATTTTGGATTTCCATGTTACTGTAGTAAAAAATACATTTTTAAGGGGAGATGAAGGAATAGGAGAAAAAGAAATGCAAGTGAAAGTATGGGATCAATGAGTGGAAATATTTAGGTAAGAAGAAGAAAATTAGGACACAAAAGGAAAGGTTCCAAAGTGTTAAGGTGGACAAACAAAAAGAACAAAGAGAGTGATTATATTTCGGATTGTAACTGATTGATCATAAACCCTGAGAATAAGGCCACATTATTATAAATAAAATTTAGAAGTCTTTGGTATTCAAAAAAAAAAATTTAGAAGTCTTTAATGATTATTCATTTACATATTTAGATTTTTTTTTTTGAAGGGAACTTACTGGTGTGTAATTAGCTGCATTGTGTATGCTTATGCAAACAGTTTGCTAGATCTTAATTCATGATTTATGGTGCATTCCCTTCAGGTTATTGTTACTTTCCAAATTTATCAGTCCTTGTCAGTCCTTGCTAGTATTAGTTGGAGCTTATGCTTTGAACATGTCACCTCTTGTCAATCTCGGTTGAAGCTTATTATTTGAACTTGTCACATCTTGTTGGTCTGTTTGGATGGTTGGCCCTGGTTAATCCCATAAATGTATTTTGAATGACAAAGAGATTGTACCCTTAATGTTAGGGTATTACGAATTTCAAAGTTGCATCCTTATTTTCTGGAAAAAGTAAGTATGTTACAGAAGAATGAAAAAGGCTCTGACATTCATATCCAATTTGAATATGAAGGAGAGATTCTTGCCAAGCAGTTTGCAAGCTTAGGGGCCAAGCTTATATTGTCTGCACGAAATGAAGCTGAACTGGAGCGGGTCAAAAATGAACTTAGTGGTATACTTCCAACACTGGTTATTGCTGCACATGTGTTCAATGAGTTTAAACTTTGAACATATTCTCTATGTTCTATCAGTTCTTTTTGTTTTGTTCCAGGTAAGCATGCTCCCAATGAAGTCAAGATTTTACCTCTTGATTTGGCTTCTGGTGAAGATTCTCTAAGGGAGGCTGTAGAAAAAGCTGAAGCCTTCTTTCCTCGTCATGGTGTTGATTATATGATTCACAATGCTGCCTTTGAACGTCCGGTATGTAAATTTGTTAACTTTGATACAGTCTATGTCTTACTTTGTAGCTACTTCTTATGAAAACTTATGAAATTGAGGTTCCTGAAGTGAACAAGTATGTATATTAAGTTAATTTTAGTTGTTAAGATTAGTGTGAATGACAAATTAGTAATAACGCTTTATGTAAATTGGGCCAAAGATGACATTAATTACTCAGAACGACATGAAGAATTGAAAATTTGTAAGCATATATGAACGTAGTAGAGAGGTATTCATGATGGAAGATAATGTATGTATGAACTAGGATCACTAGAATTGAGTTTTTTGTTCTTGTAGATATAGCGTATTAGTGTTAAATAGAGTCAAATGGAAAATAATCATTGATACCGAGAATCTCTCACATTGATTTGTTCTAAATTCTAAAATCTAAATTATTTAGCCGACCTCATATTTGGGATTAAGCTTTGCAAGTTGCAACTGTCTGCTTATTTATTTGTAGGAGGATATCATTGACAAGCACATATTTGTTGACAATTATTAATAATGGATGACCCTCAAAGATAGCTTGTTACCTATTGGTGCTATGTTGAACTAAAGATGTGTTGGTTCATATCTGTCATATAACTGTTTAATGGTTAAGTTACTTGCAGAAAGCTTCAGTCCTGGATGTATCTGAAGAAAGTCTGAAGGTACTTGGTAGTCAGTATATTTTTTTGCAATCATAAGTTGGATGTGGCACCTTCATAAGTCTAGTCACTGGTGACATTGGCAAACTAAATAAAAAAGTAGCTATATATTAATTTTCATTCTTGCTTACAGGATACTATCAATGTAAATGTTTACGGGACAATATCTCTGACGAAGCTACTTGCCCGTCACATGCTGAAGAGGGGACGAGGTCATTTTGTGGTGGTATGTGACATTTATGGGGTATTATGCCATTTCAACTTTCACTTTTGTGGAGTGTTTTTGTCTGATTAGCTTACTTGTAGATGAGTAGTGCTGCTGGGAAGACACCTGCACCCGGTCAAGCTGTATATTCTGCTTCTAAATTTGCCTTGAATGGGTACTTTCATAGCTTGCGCTCAGAGGTATTTCTTCCTACACCTACCAAAATTCTGCAGCTTACATATTTTCAGCCCTTCCCTTTCCTTTGTTTTCTGCCATAAATTATTTCCTTAATGAGCTGATTATTTGCAAGTGCATTTTAAGTCTTGAGTACTGAAGTTCTTGCACTTGTCTGGTTATGCATACAGCTATTTCAGAAAGGAATCAAGGTCACGGTTGTATGTCCTGGTCCAATAGAAACATCTAAAACTGCTGAAGTAGGGAGTTCAACGGGAGCAAGTTCCTCTGAGGTCAGTGGTACATAACTATAAATATTCTTTGTGTTGCACTTGCACTCCCTCTGCCCCACATGCATGTGTATGATTCTTTTGGTTTTGAGATTGGAAATCGTTGTTAATTTAGATTGAATATGTGATATTGATTGAGGAGGGAAAGAAATAAAAACAAGCGTTGGGATATACTTCTAGCAAGAATAAGTCCGTAAAGAGACAAAACTTTAAAAAGAAAGCGTGTAATATTTCAGGATATCCTGTGAATGATATTGCTGTGGGATGGAGGGAATGGTATATTTTTAAACATACTAGCAAGCAAGTATATTAGCAAGTATATGTGATTGCTTCTATACTAAATTTGAATTTACTTGATAAAAACCATAATTTAAATTACTATTAGCGGAATTCACTTGGCCACAAAAAGCCCTTGTATGCCTAACTTCTGCTCTTGATGCAACAAACATTTAGACACTTCTTTGGTCTTTGATGTGATGTATGAATTTATTTATTTTTGCACTCTTGATTAATGTACTATGGCTAATCCATTTTTCTTTTAGACTTAGTTATTTGTAGGTACGCAGTTGTTTAAGTGTAATTTGGCTGTACAGTTAACATATACGGTACCTTGAGCCAACTTAATACTTCTCCAATGATGTTTTGAGATCTTGAGTTACTTGTTTCTTGCAACAGAAGCGCGTCTCTGCTGAAAGGTGTGCACAGCTCACAATAATTGCTGCCAGTCATGGTCTGAAGGAAGTTTGGATATCATATCAAGTAAGTTCAAATAAATAAATAAATAAACACATTTTGTATTTCAACACATTCTGTTTTCTCTGGGTTTGGCCATTTGGGCGGTTGATTCTTTTGAACTTTTTCAGTCTGGTATATAATTTACCTTAAGATTCAAGTCACAACCACAACTCACAAGTTTATGACTCAGACTTAGGTTAAGAAGGTCTTATAATTTGGAGATGGATCAAATTGGAGTTTTGAAGAGCATGATTTAGCAAGAGAAAGCCACTTCAAAAAAAAAAATCAAAAAAAGAAAAAACGTAATATGTGTCCCTTTATATCGAGACTTCCTTGACTTGGCAGTTGGCAACATGTGTCTGGTACTCTGGAAGCCTATGTGAAAACACACTTGCAGTAAAATAACGCTCTACCTCTCTGTAAAATCAATGGGCGTAATCTATTGCAAAGATATGACAACATAAATAGTTTACTTCTGTGCAGAAGATCTCATGTTTTATTTGGTTTAGCTGTCATGTTTATTTATTTAAATACTTAAATACACTGATTTGGTACGTTTGGCTTGCATGCTAAATTTTTTTACTTTGTCAGCCTGTTCTCGCAGTGATGTATTTGGTCCAGTACATGCCAACAATTGGCTTTTGGCTCATGGATAAGGTATTAAATTTTACATTTGGCTATTATTTTTTTTAAACTCATTACTCATTGTCTTTTCTGCGTGTTGGACTGTTGGTCACTTATCATCCACAACTCATTTGAGATGAGAATATAGATGAGTTGCTAGATGAGATTTTTATTTGCTCCCCACTGTTATTTCATAAAATATTGTCCCTTACTCCGACGTGGCCAAAGTTCTATAATTTTTTGGTTTTAGATCATGTGGACTATAGTAAAATGTTCTAGTAAATCTTGTGCACTTCTCATTTATATGAAGTTGCTGATGATATTTGCTATCAAGGGTCAATCAGAACAACCTGTTTGTTATCTCTATCTAGGGTAAGGTTGCTAATATCCGATTGCGACCCTTGGTGGGAGTCATTTAATGGCATTGCCCGCTGTGGCCAGTGGGGTAATGGAATATTGTTGCTTGTTATTTTATTTTTTAGTGTGGCAACTGTTGCTAGCCAGTTTATTGATATTACTACAGCTTTGATGCTTATCGTTATAGGTTCTGCGAGACTGTAATTGTATGACTTTCATGTACTAGTCCTTTATGTTACTATGGATTTATATGATCCCTTGTTTTGTTTCTTTATGCCATCAATCTGTTTCTATACCCAATTGGGGATAGAGCAAGTGATTTGAAATTTGAACATCACATGCATTGTGTTGCAAGAGATTTCGGGTTCGAGACCTTTGGCATTGCTATTGCAAACATGTCGTTGTAGACTTGTACCTCTTGCTAGTATCCCAGACTCACCAAGTTTGCATGGCGTAATTTGTGCCATGTATACCCGGGTTTACCACCCACGTAACTAAGTCATTAATTTCCTCACAGATTTAAGCACAGCTAGTGAGTCTTGCATAGCTGTACGTTAAAATCTTAATAATAACGTTGGTCATTAATCATTTCAACAAATGTGCAGTTTATCTTATTTTATGTTTCCTTTGTCTCTCCTATTCAAACCATTTGCTAGATTTTGTTGCCAAGCTCTATGTGCAACATTTGCAATGAGTTCATATTCAACTTCTGTAAGATTGTGTATGTATTATTGGTCTGCTTTGGTAATAGACATGACTTGAAAATCTTTGACTAGTTTCTCTTTTCTACTCTCTATTTTAATTTTTAACCTTGAAAATGATTATGTTTCTTGAATGATTGAAGAGACTTAGACATTGAGAAAGATATTCACCCTCTTTTTTTATGGGGCCAAAATTTTATAGTTCTTTGGTAGCAAATTATATTGGGCAGAGACTATATTAAATGACTTATTAAATCAAGTGTAATTTTTTATGAAGTTACGGATGCTTTTTGCTACCAAAGGTCAATCGTAAACAACCTCTTTGTTATCAATAACAAAGGAAAGGTTGCGTGTATCTGACCTCCAAATATCACTTACGTTAGATTCATTTTATGGCCTTGTGCGATGAAATGTTGTTGTAGACATTGAGAAAGTTGGTGTGTGGCTTTTTTAGCAGTGGTTTTGTTATTTCGAACAAGTCCAGTGCTGGAAGAGTTCATCTGGCTCTTTATTGTCTCCTTTTTCTGACCTCGAATCTTCCGAACTTTTCTTCCACCCCCAGTCCTTTCATTCCCTTTAATGTTGCTATCTATTGCTTACAATTTCGGCACTTTGTCACTGCTAGATTGGTGGAAAACGAGTTGAAGTGGCTGCACAGAAGGGAAATACTTATTCATTAGGATTGTTGTTTGGCAAGTCAAAGACGACCTGAAATTTCTTGGTTGTTACTGCACCTTTCATTGCTGCAGCTATGAGGAGGGAAGTCATCAAAATAAACTGGATTTGGCCTTGCCCAACATGATTGTATGTAAGAGTTTTGTTGAACCTTCGGTTCTGCTTGTATTTTTTGAATCTTTTCACAACTGTGAACGTGTACTTATTATCGCAATTATGTGAAAGTAGACATGAATTTTTGCTACTGCAAACATAGTCGTAAGTTCGTAACTCTACTCTTACAGTTGTCAAAACTCAACACTGCTCATACATAAGCGGGTAAACCCCTTTTAGTCGACTTTGGCCATATGAAACCGATTGTTTGTTCGTTTGCATATTGGATTCAATAGTGTTAATTGATGTTTAAGCCAGTCTGCTGCTTTAGGAAGTGGGATTGTGGATCTTTTGGGTTCAAACTGGACTCAGAACAGTTAGGATTAGATCAAATTGGACCAATCAAACCAATCATACGGTACGTCATCAATATTGGATGAAGCTAGTCGATGATATTTAATTGAAAAAAACTTGGTTGACCCGATGGGTAAACTACCCACTAGTCTACTACTTATATAGACAAATTAAATGAAGTATATTTATTTTTTGAGTTGAATTTCACTATTATTAATATTTGCCGACTAGTAGTAATTAATTTTTTACCATAGGATAGAAAAAAGTTGTACAATTTAGTCCAAGACGTATAATTCAGTGCAGATTGGATATCTTTTGATTCACGTTCACTTGATCCAATAATCTCTTTATTATTATTATTATGTATAACAAAAGTCATGAAATTAGTATAGTTGAGTAAGTGTTAGGATGATGTGATGATATCATATTTTGAAGAAAAATTGGGAAATTACAAAACCAAAAATAAATCAACATGTCTCTTTAACTTTTTTGGACCTTTTTCTTCTTAATAGAAAAAAATTGCAAATTAGCTCTTATAACACATCCCGACAATCATAATGCATTTTCATCTCGTCTACATATTTATTTATTTATTTAATTCTAATTTCACAAATTCTCGTGAGAGACGGTCTCTTTGAAAAATCATATCTAATTGGATCAGCTTATCATATATTTTTAAAAATATTTTAAATAGGTATTAAAAAATAATATAAGCAGATATTTAAGATATTAAAAATAAGCATAAAATAAATAGACAATAAGAATACGATAAGCAGACATTAATTTTTATGGATCGGGCTTAAAAAGTTAAAATACATTAAAAAACAATCTCTTACGAGACGAGTTATTTAATTTTAGTAACGCAACACAGTCTTGTCTTAATTAAAAGTGTAGCTGACGCAATAGAGCGAATCGGAAAAATTGGGTGAAAGGAGTATGACTGTATGAGCGTTAGTTTTAAGACGGAGGGACGAGGGAGTTTTTCAAAATTCAGCCCTTGTCAAAAAAGTTGCTGAAACCTCGAACAAAATGCAATTATTATCCATACAAAATTTAAACCTAACAATTACGAACCCTAGCGCTAATTTGTAACCCTAAACTTCAAATTTTTAACTCCAATCCCAAATTCCTGTTTATTCAAACGCTAGGGTTTCTTTTGCAGTGATATAATGGACGAAAAAGTCGCTAAATGGATTATAGAGTTCCTTCTGCGAAAACCAATAATCGACGAGAAGATTATCGATGGCGTACTCTCATGTCTTCCTTTTTCCATCACTGATTACCGGTTAAAGAAAACGCTTCTTTTGCGAAAAATTGATTCGGAAACTACGAATGGTTCGGTATCCGAGAAGCTTCTTGAATTACTTGAAACTGTTGAGGAATTGGATCATAGAGAGGGGAAAACAGCGTCGGATGAATTGAAAGGTGCGTATTGTGCGGTTGCTGTGGATTGTACTTTGAGATTTTTGGAGGAAAATGTGGAAGAGAATGGTAAGTATTTTGAAGCAGTGGAAAGAATTTGGAGAAATAGAGTTTGTCATATGGAAGGTTTGGCTTCAGATGAGTCGAATCATTGGTTGCAAGATATCGAAGCTGCGATTTGGAATTCCGAACTTCGTGAAAAGATTTTGAAGAGGAATACTAGAAACGAAGCTTTGAAAGCTGTTAGAGGTTACTTGAAGGAGGCTTGGAAGAGTATGGGACCTGCATTTCTTGAATTGGTGGCTGCAAAGGTTGGAGACGAGGTGGAAAAGCTTCTTTGTGATGCTGTTGTCAGTTCGGATAACCCTTGCCGTGAATTGGTTGCTTTTCAAGGTATAATTTGGCTGAAAATACTATTTTTTTTGTTGTTGTTAATATTATTTGTGGTTTTTGTGTGCATACGAACTTAATTGTTTGATATTACTGGAAAATGAGCTCAAGTATTGATTTTTGTGATGTTTTTGTTTCTACTTAAACGACTTTGAATACTATACTAAGTCCATATCTGATTGAATGACTTCTTGTTAAATAAAGGGGAAGTATTCAATTATAATTTGGAAGATCCCTGAATATGGAGGGGAGATTCTAATCATATTTGAAAAGATTGTTGAATAAGAAGGTTAGCTGACCCCGCTTATTAAAATTAAGGTTTTGGCATTAGTGAATATTTGATTGATATGTGCAGAACATTGGGGTGCTAGTGCGCTTTTGGGAGCTAAGGGAGTAGTGCTCTGTTGCTTCTATTGATAACATGAGTTACCTGCATAGTATATGTATTATAAGGAGAAAACATGAAAAGTTTTGACCTGAAAGGGCTTGTTCTATCAAGTAATTTTGTTGAATTAGGGATTTATGTTGATACATTTAATGAGCCCCGTAATCAATAGGGACGATATGTGAACATGACCCGTTAACATGATTTGCTAGCATGGTCACTTTTTGATGTTGCTGTTGATGGCATTAACAACATCAAAAAGTGACCATGCTAGCAAATCATGTTAACAAGTCATGTTCACATATCGTCCCTATTGATTACGGGGTTCATTAAATGTATCAACATTTTGGGTTGTAGTTTTTAAGTTAATTCTCCCTTGAATGCTCATTTGGTAATTATGAATCGCATGTCATGTGATCACATTTTCAGCAAAAATAATTTTACACTTTGCAGAGTATATACGGACTTATGTTCACTGATGCTTTTGATTTGAGCCATAAGCCATTTTACATTATTTGTCACTTTTTTGGAGTTACAGCTGAGGCCTGCAATTAAGATGGTAAAGTACCAGATGAGATGAATTGAGCTAGGTTCTATTTAGGATCCTTAGTCTCTTGGTACTTATTTTTTGTGAAATGTTAAAACTAAAATTTTATGTTGGTTTCCTGTTGTTGGATGTGCATGTTTCTGAATCTTGTATTTTTTTTTCATTATTACATAATAGTCTAATTGATTCTCTAGGAATGCAAAAGGGTCAGTCTTTAGTTAGGCTAAAACATGTTGCAGTGAAGACCGGTCGCACAATGGACGAAAAGCTCCCGACCTGCACAATGGACAAATGGCAAGCACATCAATGTAGTTCCTCTGCAAGTGATCTGCACCCTGATGCTTGTCAAGCAGCTTGTGCACCTTCTGTTACAAAGGTGACAGACAACTCCAATGATGTGAAAGCGGCAGCAAACGGGTGTAATCCTAATATACATTTACCTGAATTAACCAGAGTGCAAGAATGTAGTTCCTTTGCGAAAGATCTGCAACCTGATGCTTGTCAAGCAGCTCGTGCACCTTCTATCACAAAGGTGATATATAACTCCAATGATGTGAAAACGGCAGAAAATGGGACTAATCCTGTTATGCATTCAACTGGAATAACCAAAGTACAAGAAGGTAGTTCCTCTGTGAGTGATCTGCAACATGTTGCAAGTCAAGCAGCTCGTGCCCCTGGTGTTACAAAGGTGGTAGACAACTCCAATGATGTGAAAGCTGCAGAAAATAAGACTAATCCTGTTATACGTTCACCTGAAGTAACCAGAGTGCTAGAAGCACTTAGATTGAGTGCCAGGGAGCTGCGTGCGGTTGTCACAGATCCTCTCCCTGAAGCAGTTGAAATGGCCAAGAGTGTGTGTTCTAAAGCAGGGACACACAACCATGAGGCTGTTGTAGGAAACCAAAAAGGAGCAGAGACATGTATCGTCCCTGAAGTGGGCAGGGTGCAGCAAGCGCATGAAAATAGTTCCGTGGAAGTTCAAACTACAGGGAAGAACCCTAGTGCTGATGCTTCTCAAAGAATTGAGAAGGTATCATCTAAAACAGCAACAAACAACATGAATAATGATCCTATGTTAGCAAACCAGACACAACCAGGAAGCCGTCCACCTAGAGAGTCCACTGACAAAACTCCTGAAAAGGTAGACAAAGACGACATCGTGGATGATATCGAAGACAGTGATACTAACTCCCCAAAGCAACTGCGTAAACGCAGGCGTAATCTCATGGAGCCCAATAGCACTAGTCATACTATGGAGTGGGATGATTCAATTGATAACGAACGCAGAGAATTCCGTGTTCGCTTACCTGCCTCTACTTCAAGGAGTAAGGTATCACCTTTAAATCTTTATGTAGAAAAAAAATTTGTTGTTAGGAGAGTGAGAAAGAGATGGACTCCACAAGAAGAAGATGCATTGAGGGAAGGTGTGAAGAGGTTTGGTAGAAGTTGGAAAAATATTTTGGAATGTTACAGGGTAGTATTTGAAGACAGGACAGATATAGACTTGAAAGATAAGTGGCGAAACATGACTAGATAAGTGTCTTAATGCTCAGTCTTTTGTTCGGCAAAACTTAAAGGGGACGATTGATTCATGGCCATAGTTTTCATCTACGTAATCTTCCTATTCATGGCCTTTTTGATCGTTGTAATCTTCCTTTTTTGCTGTTACTATTATGTAACTTTCCTGTCCTTGTAAATGTATTATGCACATGGAACAGAACATTCCGTCAACATTTTGACGAGCACTCGACTTCTCGGTTTGATGTTGCAAGTGTATACAAGTAATGTTTGCTCTTTGAATGATGACTAGTACATAAGTACTCCGACGTTTGCACTTTTGTACAATGGTGTTGGATTACTCTTTGCTCTTAACTGAGGACAAGAACAGGATTTAGACATGAGGTAATCTTCCTCTGATAACCAGAAGCACAATCATGCAGTTAAATCAATAACTTTAAATGCTTTAATTATGAAAATCCCAATTTTGTTTTTATCCAAAAAATTTAACGTTAGAGCTTCTTATTATTAAACAGCTAACCTATTAATGACGATTAAAAAGGTAAAAACCAATATATTACACCATTTTATTAGTTTATGTTTAAAAGTTAGGATGCTTAAATAATAATTCTAAGTTGAGATGAATCAGATTAGATGACGCCTTTATAAATTAGAATTTTTGAATAACATCTCAAAGTTAGAATTTTTTGAATCAAAACACCTAAATTTGAGATTTTTAATTTTAACTTTTCATTTCTAGTATACTTTAATTTAATAATCCCCGTTGAAAAACTCTTCACTTCTTTACATGTATATATATTAGGGGAAGTCTTGGATGCAAAAATGGTAGTGAAACCACATGTAGTGTCAAATGATTTTAAGGTTCTCACGCTTGTATTGCGGTCGTAGTAACCTAAAAACTTTCACAATATGGTCACAATGCAGTGATGGACCACTATTTTACACTATATTGAGCTAAGAGATAGTTTTCAAATGCACATAGTTTTGTATAAACACAAGAAAACCTTGAAAATAGTTGGAGTAGATCTAAGACAGTTAATTTAAGGAAAGTTTTTTAAAAAATGAATGTTTAATGAGAATTTGTGAGTCCACACAATAAATAAATTAGAGTGTTAGTTTTGACATCTAAAATGACATATTAAAAGTTAAACACCAAAAATTAAATTGAGTATATGAAGATTAAAGTTAATTATTTAATTGTTTTAATTGGATATTAGACTAATTTATAATAGCCCGTTTTGTATGATACCGTCTCATGGTGGGACGACGTCAAAACAAAAGGCTCATAAGCCAAAAGTTTTATTATTGGGTTATTTAATCCAAGTATTAGACATATCTTATGATGAGACCGTTTCATACAAAAATTTGTGAATTTATAATTATTTTCCGCGAGACGGTCTTAAATGAGAATTTGTGAATCCGTATGGGATGAGTTTGGGCCAAATTTGAAAATAGTTAAATGAACAATGCATGGCCTGTTACTTATTGAGCATCAAACGGGCTGGGCCGTTCCATTGGTATTCTCAAATTAGGGTTTTTTCTCATAAGATTCACAAACCCTAAATATATACACTCAAACGCCGAAAAATAGAGGTTAGAGAAATCTCGGCAATTCATTCAGCTGTTGGGAAGAGGTTTTCAAGCTGAACAAAATGGTATAACTTCGTTGATACTTTCTTCTCTTTTTTTTAATCATTTCTGCTTAATCATTCGAAGTGACTGTAAACTATCATTTGTTGTTTGAATTAACCTGATTTCTTACATCATTTTGTTAATGGGTGTTTAGAAGATTAGATGAATTCTGAGTTTTACAGTTTGGTTCATCCTCTTATTGAAATGAGAAATATCGCGATTGGAGTTTTTTGTGATTTTGATTTTGAGTGACAATTTGAATACGATAAAAAACGTGTGTTTGTTATTAATGGATGTTTTTATGATATGGGTTTATTTTATAACGGATTTGCAAATTATATGAAATTTATGCGTAGTATTTAAAATTTGTATTATGGTAGAAGGTGTTTAGATGATTCTAAAACAAGTTGGGTATTCTTACTGAGCTTGAAGAACTATAATGCTTAAAAAATGTAATTTTTGTGGTCTTGAGTGGTGAAATTTCAGTCTATTTGGCTTTATGATTGAAGTAGATGTATTCTCGAGCTGAGGGGTTTTTCAGATGCAACCTCCTTTGATAAGGGTTTGATTTGTCGTCTTCTATCCCTTCCAAGATGTTGATCTTAGCTTCTATGAGCTAGATGTGCTTGGTATGATAGATGATAATAACGATAATTGAGGTGGATGTAATGAAACTAAAATCTATTGTGTGATGCATCGAATATACTGATTACCAGCGCTGTTTTTATTGACAATGGGCGTTGTGTATGAGCCGATGCAAAATCAATCTCCTTGTTTGAGTTTGTTTAGTAAGAGGGAATACAACAACTCTTTCTTTTCTCAAACAGCGATACATTTGATACCCATTTAATTTGATGGTTAATTTAGATATACGTCCTTTTTTAGCTTACTAGATCATGAGAAGGATCTGGCTTGATTTCTGATCTGTTGGCGATGATTTTATGTTGAGCCTGAGCTTGAGTTTGATCAATTTGTTAACCTTATCTGAGAGCTGTTATGCTGAAAAATGGATCATTTTTGTGGTTAGGTGGTTCCATTTTCGAGTGTTCTTGACTTAGTGATTGAGATTGATGCAATGCAATTAAAATCTATTGTGTGATGCATTGAATATACTGATTGCCAGCGCTGTTTAATGATAATGAGCGTTGTGTATGAGCCGATGCGAAATTGATCTCCTTGTTGAGTTTGTTTAGTAAGAGGGCTTACAACAACTCTTTCTTTCCTCGATCAGGGATACATTTGGATACCCTTGAATTTTTATAGTTAATTTAGATGATTGTTCTTTTCATATCTTGTTAGAATATTGAGAAAGTTCTGGCTTTGTTTCCGGTCTATTGGAAATGATTTTTATGTTGCATGCATCGTGTTCTATTTTAGATTGTGATAATTTTTCCCTTTTTATTTTGTGGTTGCACCTCGACTGTCTTAGACTCTTAGTGTTTATTACTTTATAATGCTGTGATCTTGATCTATGAGTACCAAGTATACTGTAATCATAATCTATACCTTTTTTCCTATAATTTGCTTTTACCTATTCATGATTCGCGAGGATTTTAACTAACCATGTGACATCACTTTTAATTGTTCATTTTGATGCGTCGAATACTGATTACTAGTGTTCCTTATTAAATGGGCGCTTTGTATGAGTTGACGCAATATCGATTTCCTCACTTGAATTTGTTTGGGGAAGGTTCTGTTGTTGATCTTACCTTGCTCAATTGGGGATACATTTTTCATTTGTTACACGACAAATCATTTGTTTTAAAATGGTGAAATAGTCATCGGATTTCTTGTTTGGTTTTGATTAACTAATGATTTTCCTATGATTTCGGTCTTAGTTCGATCCAAACTTCCAGCCCACCCTTCGGGATAGTATTTGTCGATGTTATGCATGCTTTGATTTGTTTGTTTCTTAAGGATTTTGCTATACGGGAAAATTGATCTCCTTTTTATGGTTTGTAATTACAGCCGAAGCAGATTCATGAGATCAAGGACTTCCTTCTCACCGCCAGAAGGAAGGATGCTAGGTCTATCAAGATCAAGCGGAGCAAGGATGTCGTAAAGTTTAAGGTTCGCTGCTCGAAGTACCTCTACACCCTATGTGTGTTCGATTCCGAGAAGGCCGACAAGTTGAAGCAATCTCTTCCCCCAGGTTTGAGTGTCCAAGATCTGTAGATGATGACATGAAAATGGATTGTCTGTTGAAGCTTTGAGTAATTTTTTTGGTGGATGAGTTTAGAAATTTTGTCAACAAACAAAACTCTTGTATTTTAGATAAAAAGATATTATTATTAGCTGCTTTTGTTATGTGGATTGCTTTACAATGTCCCAAAAATACTTGGTTTCCTTGTTTTATTTGTGTTTCAACTTTCAAGTTTTTTTAGTCTTTTTCTTTTCAAATGTTTTAGATTCTATTTTGGTATCATTGTGGGTTGCTTTCGCACTCTTCTTTATGGATATGAGTCTGCCATCGTTCTTCCCTCCTCAGAACCTGATCATGGTTTTCTATGAACGGAATACACTGGGTATGATGATGATGATTGTGGGTTGTTTGGTTTTTGTGAATTTCGTGGATCGAGTCTTGTCTTCATCAGAAAACAATTATTTTTTTTTTTAATAAATTTCATGAGTTTGATTCTCATATATCATAAAGCAAAAGAACACACTAAAGAAATACTGATGTAACGAAATTGTGTATACGATCAATCAACTATTTGAAAAGTTGGGTATTTGGTTTTGAAAACCTATATTTTATGACAAGATAAGTTTATATAAAAAGTACAAATTTAAAAAGTAAATGCAGTATATCTAAAGTGTTTAGGTTAATTTAATATTTTACGATAAAATTGTTTTTAATAAATTTGATTTATTGCACACTCCTCACAAAATGCATATAGGAATTTTGTTTTATATTTGATTTTTTTATTTGTTTTTTCAATTTGTACTTTTGCTTTTTTGTTTGTTCATGTTTGGATATTGGGATAAATAGTGTAAGATAAAGCCTAAAGGGCAAAAATGGTTACGTACAAGAAAGTGCTTCTTCTTCCTTAGGTGACTAAATCAACAAAATAAAAAGGCTATTTTTTTTTTTGTTGAATATTCCACTCTTTGATACCCTCACAAAAGATAGTACGAGACGGGTTATGACATAAAAAAAAAATATATGTAAGGTTATTTAAATTGCGTGAATATGTCGTCGTCGTCATCATCCAGCTCAGTGTATTCCGTTCATAGAGACTATGAACAGGGTCTGAGGAGGGAAGGACGGCGGCAACTCATACCTTGAAGGAGAGCATGACCTAAAGAAGTCC
Organism: Amaranthus palmeri; assembly: GCA_019776075.1. Lineage (NCBI taxonomy): Eukaryota > Viridiplantae > Streptophyta > Magnoliopsida > Caryophyllales > Amaranthaceae > Amaranthus > Amaranthus palmeri. Next base: position 707,566 of record JAAKBH010000010.1, read on the forward strand.
CCCGGTTCAGGATAGATGAAGATACGTTCCTACCATGTGAGAGAATAGTAAAACGCATATGGATAAATAAAAAGTTAAAAACAATAATAATGCTTAATCAAAGAGAAGATAAAAAAAAATATGTGATGATAATTAAAAAAAGTGATGGACATTTTAGTAGGACGATTTCAAGGAAATAAGAAAGTAATACTTTTGAGAATAGACTTGGGCAATATTGTTTACAACAATTAAAATTGATTTTTCCAAAATTTAGCAACTAATATTTCTATTCATTAAACATATTTCGAATAGTTGACTTATACATTTGAGTTAACAATTAACAAAAAATATTATTATTATGGATTTATCTAATCTATGTCACTTGAGTATAATTTACGAGGCATTAATTAACTTGCTTAATCAATATTTTAAACATGATTCGCAAAAACGTTTAAGAAGTTCAATCAAGTGTAACTAAACTTATATGAGAAATCTGATAATTATGTTATTTATTGACAAAAAAATAATTTTAAGAAAAAATAGAATAAAAAAAAGAAAACTAAAAAAACCTGATAACTTTTTTTCATAAAAATGTGTTTTTTGACAAAAAATATTACTTTTCGGATCAAGATTTTTCTCAAAATAGAAATTTCAATTAATATTTTTTCAAAAAAATACAAAAGAATTGTTGCTCTTTACATGAAAATGTATTACTTTTAAAAAAATGATTTGCAAGATTGATTTTCACTTAAACTCTATCGTTTTTCTTAGAAATTCAGCGTGAGATGAGTCTATATAAGCAGTTCATTAGTAAAAAAACATAAAGAAAAAAACAATAAAATATAAACCGTACAAGGCTATTTTTTCTAAAGAATTTGTGATTTTCTAATTAAGCAGTCTCATGATAAAACCGAATTAGTGAAATAACAGATGCGTGGAGCACGTGGACATCATTCTCAATTAATAAAGTCCTACCAAAATATTCTACTCCCAAATTTATTGGGCTTCAAGTATTAATTTTGTTCACCCACCATCTCTATTCTCTGTCCCCCTTTTCAATTTTTTTTAAAATGTGCATGATTCACTAACTCCTAATTGTGTAATTAACTTTAAATGATTGTCACCGATTTTTAGAGATTGAAAATAATTAATTTTAATTGAAAATTATTTTTACTAATTGAAATTTTTTATTGAGATGAACTAATAAGGCCTAAATAAGTACTTTTTCTATTTTTTTTAATTGTACCTAAGGACAGTTTCACACTTCTAACGTACTAATTTAATTGTTAATATCTCAATTATACACATCGAAAAATTGTAAAAACAGATCGATAAAATTCACATTGAGATGATTCTAACAAAATCTCACATAACTATATTTTAACTTAGAGGGGTTTTTGAGGGTGTGCGGGGTGATCGACTGCACAGGGCCCCTCTTTCTCCAATATATCAAAAAAGTTAATAAAAGAAAAGAAATATAAATTTTACACAGGGCCCCCAAATTGTTCAAGACGGCTCTGTTTTAACTTATAGAGTGGCGATAATATGAAAATAAGTGACATTATTGAATAGTGTAAATTTGTTCTTGGATGCAACTAAATAAAACGGAGGAATAACTCAAATCAATGACAATGACCAACAACCCAACCCGACCCGACCCGATCCGATCCGACTCGACCCGAAGTGATACCGTCAAATAGAGGTATACATCAAGTTTACACTTTAAAAGAGAAGACAAGTAAAAAAAGAAATGGCAAACCGTAGACATTACTGGATTCTACTACACCTTCTTCCCACAACTCAAAAATGCCAAGAATATGCCCCTGTTTCTTTGGAAACCGAGTCTCTGACTCAGTTAATGAACTCAGTAACTCGTCTGACAGAGACCCGGTTCTTCTTGTTTCGGGTATGGGAGGATCCATTTTAAATTCAAGACCAAAGAAAAAAAGTATCTTTAGTTTTGAAACTCGGGTTTGGGTCCGGATTTTCTTGGCTGATTTTGAGTTCAAGAACAAGGTTTGGTCAGTTTACAATCCCACCACTGGTAATTAATTTACATTTTGTTTTTCAAATAATTAGTTAATTTAGTTGAAAAAAGTTTTAGGATGATGTAATAGAAGTCAAAATAGACAAATTTGATGTTGGGTAATCATAATTATTTTATAATTATTGATTGAAAATATTTTTATCCAAGAAAATAATAATTGATTGAAAGGTGTTTGTTTTATTGACAAAGTTTTAATTTTTTTTGTTTATTGATTTTTTTTTTAATTTTAAGTGATTTTGATGAAGGGTTTGGTATGATTCATTAGGGTATACAGAGGAATTGGATGAAGATTCAGAAATTGTAGTGCCTGATGATGATCATGGATTGTATGCTATTGACATTTTAGACCCTTCAGTGGTAAGATAATAAAGACTTTCAATTTGAATGATTTTATGTTATTGTATGCTATTGAATGTATTTTGAAAGTCATTTAATTTGATCTAATTTGATGTGTAAATTGTTTATGTTTTTATAAATTGTAATGCATTTTTGCTTGATTTGCTTAACTTTTAGATGATTTATTCAACATTTAAAGTAAAGGATTGAAGTATTTGAATTTGGTTGGGTTATTTTAAGAGAATATTGAGATGGAATATTTTCTGTCTATTAGTATATAGAGTTTGAGCCAATTATAGAACATAGTCTATTGTAGGGGAGAATCTATGAGTTTGAGCCAATTATGGAAGATGATTTGTTTTAGGGGAGAATCTAGGCTCGGATGACCCATCTGATTAAAAATCCTATTAATTTTAAAGTGTGTAGCATATAACAAAATCTAGGCTCGGATGACCCATCTGATTAAAAACTGTTTTGAGTATATATAACATATTCTGGGGCCTCAACCATAAGCTTAAGGTTTTGGTTGAGATGGTTCTTTAACATGGTATCAGAAGCCAATGTGACAAGAGGTCACAAGTTCGAATCTCAACCACCCCTCATTTAAGTGGAATATTTAGCACCAGGTATGAGGAGAGCCTGTGTTGCATCCACACTTCTAGCCCAAAGGGCTCTCGTGTGAGGGGGCGTGTTAGAGTATATAACATATTCCGGGGCCTCAACCATAAGCTTAAGCTTTTGGTTGAGATGGTTCCTTAACAAAAACCCTATTAATTTTAAAGTGTGGCGTATAACAATGAAAAATGATAGTTTAATTGGTTCAGTACGCATGTATACGTGAGTGTTCAACCCACCCTATAGTAGTTTTTTGGATTTGCTCGATCTATTGCAAGTTGTACAATTGACCTATGTATATTGTTAATTAGACTCGCCTAGGATTGGACATGAGTAGGAAAACGGGGGGTCGTGTAAGAAGATTCGACATGGATACTTGGGTGTGTCGTGTATGAGGATTCAAGCGCAACTCTCTTTTTACCCCTTTGTTGTTGTGTACCGAATTCATACATATTTCTCTTGTCACAAGTTATGTAGTTTTCTTTTGCTTTGTCGGAGGGGATGTGTTTTTGCTTGTTTATGGAACTTATGACTAGTGTAATCTAGCTCGTCTTGTATCTGATGAAATTGTTTTCTTGAACGCTTTAGTTTGTGAAATTGATGCACCTGAAAGAGGTGTACCATTTCCATGATATGATCAACATGCTCGTGGACTGCGGATATGAGAAGGGTACCACATTATTTGGCTACGGTTATGATTTCCGGCAAAGCAATAGGTAATTCAGGTTTTGATTGATGAATTACAATGTATACTACTTGATCTATTACCTTTTTCTGAGTGCTTTTCAAGAACTTCGGCTACATGTTTTCCCTGCAGGATCGACAAATTGATAAATGGTCTTAAAGCAAAGCTGGAGACTGCATATAAAGCTTCCGGGGGAAGGCAAGTCAACTTGATTTCTCATTCGATGGGTGGAATACTGATCAAGTGTTTCATGGCTCTATATCCTGATGTGCGCACACATTCTCTTGGTTACTAATTGACTCATCAATCATTTTCCCATTAATACTAGTTATTGTACATCGTACATGCTGCATTTTACGTTATCTGAATGTTTAACTAACCCCTATCATTTGTGAGTTTTTTAAGTTAACAATTCACAATGCGATGTCTGTGAAATATGCGATGTCTGTGAAATGAGCCATAACATCGTGAGTTGCTGCGTCTACTACATTATGACCCTTACGGCCTGTTTGGTTAATGGTGCTAATTGGTGGTAATGGGAATGATTTGTAGTGTAAATTTTCATGATATGTACCATGTCATTACCATGGTAAATGAAAGTTTGATCATAAAAAAAAATTTCACAATTTTCCATTACCACCTAATACCACAAGTTCTAGTGGTAATGCGTTGGAATGAATTTTGTGAAGGAAATGAGCTTGTTGAAGGAGAATAAGTATGGTCAGTAAATTTATCAAGAGATATTCTTACCAAAATTACACTAATATTCCATTACCTTTCCCACCATTTAGTACGTATTACCAAACGGACCGTTACTTCTATCGCGACGACATCTGCAATTTTTTTTCTGTGAAGGGAGTACCTTAGCTATGTTCTCTGACTGTATTACTGTCTTTCTTGCAGCTATTTGCCAAGTATGTGAACAAATGGATTTGTATAGCATGCCCATTTCAAGGTAAATCAATCAGCATTCCGTTTTTAGTATTGCGAACGAAGAGCTCCTTTTTGTTGCTAGTTATATATGAGACGAGGGACCGTTCAACCATTGATGCATGATTCCTTAACAGGTGCACCGGGATGTGTCAATGATGCTCTCTTGACTGGACTGCAATTTATTGACGGTTTTGAGAGCTATTTTTTTGTGGGAAGATGGACCATGCACCAATTGGTAATCTAATAGTTCAAAGTTCTCATGCAAAGCGGCATTGTAAATTGATAGAGCTTGGGAAACGTCTGTCTCGAGTTTTGGTCTTATGGAAACAACTATCCTTGCTTTCTATTTAGCTAACATAAAGTTTTGTGCTCTTTTAGGTGGTAGAGTGTCCATCAGTGTATGAGATGTTGCCAAATCCAACGTTCGAGTGGAAAAATATCCCTAAAATACGTGTTTGGCGCAAGACTTCCCCCGATGATGAGTATGATTCCTCTCCCGTGAAACTCGAAACGTATGGCCCACTTGAAAGTATCGATGTCTTTGAGGAGGCTTTAAGAGACAATGAGGTGAGTATGCAAAACATACACGGAAAATTGCAGCTTTGTAACAACGGTTATTGTCTTAGAACGTAGATTTATATATTTTGTACTTTCATTGATTTGTGAGGATAGGCCGTGGCCAACTTTCACCAACACATAGCCCCGCTCGATTAACTGATTGGTCTTATACTAGTTCGCAAGAAAGTGGACCTTTGTAGAGGATCTTGCGTATAATGTGCGTTGTTTTAGCTCCCGGATTAGTGAATTTTCTTATGATAAACTAGAAATGTTATTGTTCTATAATGTGGATATTCTTGTATACTTGAAAAATACTATAGCTATACGACTACCGGTATACTTATACCCAAATCTGTGTTTCACTATGCAGCTTAACTACAATGGGAAAAAGGTTTCGCTTCCCTTCAACTCCGCTGTTCTCAAATGGGCGTCTGGCACTCGTCAACTACTCGATAAAGCTAAACTGCCGGAAGGAGTTCGTTTCTACAACATTTATGGTACTTCACTGGACACCCCTTTTGATGTTTGGTAAGTGACAATTTAATACAATTCTCCGTTCATAAACTAAGACCTTGTGATTAGTGATGATTGTGGCTGTAAATAGCAAGGACTACCGGCTTTCTAGCTAGAGTATCGAATTTCGAGTGTTAGGCAAAAATGAAGGACTTGTCATGATGCTGCTAGTCTCGTACATCTCGATACTTATAACCTATGTTACTCATTGAACTCTTCATTATGCCTTACGTACCCGTGTCTGATCCTTGATACTCGGACATTGGAATGGCACTGAGACACTTTATTTTAGGCATAAAATTGTATATTTAGACGTATTCGACACTTAGACATGTACTAGTATCCTGCATCAATACCCGAGTCCAATAACGTAGCTTATAATTTAGATAGTGGTTGGTTTTACTATCTCATTTCTCCACAAGTAGCTCCGCAACTGTCTGATTTTGGACTTATTAATTATCATCGGAGAAATAAGAGCTTTTAAGGGAAAATTATCTATCTTTGAATGGAAGATTACTCAGATTTGGGTACTTGTATGTCAAACCTAGATATGTCGTCGCACAAGCTTCGTTACTACTTAGAACGCTTGTTTTTTGGCTGCATGCTTTAAGCTGTATGCACTAAGTCACTGATATTTCTCTGTTTTAGTAAACTTGATACAACAATTGCTCATTCATGCAGCTATGGTTCGGAAACGGATCCTATTGCGGACTTGTCAGAAATATGTCATACATTGGTGAGCGACGCGTGCTTATTATATTTTCGTAACATGCATATATTATTTGATAGAATATATAAGATATTCTGGGTTTTTATCCGTAAGTAATAGCTTTTGGCTGAGTTGGTTTTTTGACATGGTATCAAAACCCAACATAACGAAAGGTTTTGGGTTCGAATCTCATGCACCTCTCTATATATCCCGAAGATCTGAGGGAATATGATAGAATATATTAGTATAATATCCTAAGCCGTTAACTATAAGTTAAATTTTTGGTTGAGTTGGTTCCTTGACATTACTTTGTTTATGTTGCTAAAACTGAAGGACGAGTTTTCGACATGAATATAAATCCAAGAGTTTGGATTGATATTCCATTTGTATTTGCTTTTTCGAGTTAGTGCTGGTCAAAATCTAGTTCATCCCGATTTAGGGTGGGTTCGGACAATCCCCATTGGGCCCTTGTCGTGTTTTTTTCAGCGATTCAAGTAACATGACATTATAACGTTTATTTTTTAGAATAATAACTCGATTGATTTTTCCTGCAGCCCGAATACTCTTTTGTGGATGGTGATGAAACTGTTCCTGCTGAATCCGCTCGGGTAAAAATATGTTCTTTGTTTCGATTTATAAGACGTCTTTGTTTATCGCAAAATCTACCGCTTTGTTTTGTATTAAGAAAGGACTGTAGTTGCTCTTGTATATCAACGGCAACTTCACTTCCGGTTTAGAGTCGTCGATGATTTCTTGTGTTATAACATGTCGTCACACAATCCGTGTACAGGCTGATGGATTTGATGCAGTCGAAAGAGTTGGAGTTGCCGACAACCATCGAGCCCTTTTGTGCAACGAGACTGTGTTTGACCTTATTCGGAAATGGTTGAATGTAAAAAGCCTCAACCATACAAAATGTTCGAGAACATCCAAAGTAACGGATGCTGTTATAGCATAATTCATCATCGTACTAACACATTCAGTCGTCGATTGCAGTATATCGCTTCAATATGCTCATACGTACTCGTATACTGCAATAGAAAGATCCGTCGAGTGTTTTTAAGTTACTAACATCAAAGGTATGAACTATTTGTTTAATGAAATATAGATTTATCCTTGCAAAATTTATGAAATTTTTATGAATGTACTTCTAATGTTTTACTGTAATTTGAAATTATGTTGCCTATATGCAATAATATTTCATTGCTCATCATCTAAAATCTCAATTAGGCTAACGGTTTTGGGCTTTAGTAGGCCATATATCTAATAAAAAGACCTATCCTAAGAGATCGTCTATAGCGAAGACGGCTCTCCCAACCGCCCAACCTAATGATTTTAAATTTAAAAATAAGCCTAATGACTAGTCAGTTTTTTTATTTTGCAAAATGGGTTGACCCACATTTACCCGTCTATAGCAAGAATTTGTGTATAATGAATCCTTTTCTCTAAATGATCACTTCAAAAATGTAAGTGATTATTATAAAGTTATAATGTACAAGTGATCAGTTTAAGACAAAAAAAAAATTAAAAAAAAAATTGATCACTTTAAAGTCTTAACGGGATCACTTTATGGCAATAAGTGTATCTTGATTCAATGTAATAGATTTCACCATGAGACTGTCTTATTTGAGAATTTATTTTGATGTTTTACACGTGGAATTGCAAGCTTTCGGTTTGTCTTGGTCATAGCTCGAATCATTTGATAATTTAATAGATTTTAAATCTTGATCTGTTAATTCATAGAGGATTCTTCTTGTTCCGAGACGATAAAAGAAATTAAAAAAAAAAAAAAAACTAGATTCTCAAATGGATCAATCTTTTAGTAACATGAAGAGTTAAATATATATTACACTTTGATCAATCTTATAAATATTCACATGACTTTATAAAAAAAAAATAGAAATATTACACTTTGATCAAAATTTTGAATTTTTTTTTTATCAATTATATATATTGTAACAAATAATATAAAATGGACTATTTTCGTAGATTTAGGTAATTTTAGTGGGAGAAGCTGCTTACATTATGGACGGATCTTGCACACGTGAACAGTCTTCTACTTGAATCTTACGCAATTGAATCTACTTAATACTTATTGTAATTCTTTTTTTTTTATAACGTGGAAATACTACATATAAAAATTAAGAAATATAAATAATATTTATATGAAATCATGTTAAATTTATTGAGAATAACTCAAATATCAAGAGAAATCAACTTAGAATTTGAAATTTGCAAATATATTTTTGAATTGTTTAAGGGTATTTTCGGGAAATAATTGTTGGGTTGTTAGTAATTAATAAGTCAACTGTTTAAGCCATATACTATAGTCTACAAAGATGAAGCATTTGTTAAAAATTAATTGTTAGTTCTTGGTTGTTTATTAGAGAAAAAATATGTCAATGCAAAAAGCAACTCTCTTTTTGATTTCAGTTGGTCTCACAAGTTCACCCCATTAAAGCTTAATTAAACTAAAAGATGATAATAGGCTAACCAAATTAAGATTAGTTTTTAAAACAGACAATCTTTCACAAGAATCTGCGTTTTGATTTTGGCTTAAATTGTCAGCTGATTTAAAAAATATATTAACCAAATGTTTCAACAAAAATTGAAAATCAATAATGAATTAAAAATTAAAAAAATTAATTAATCAAATCCACCAAATCATTTTGGACCCTAGTCTTAATAAGCTGGATTTATAGGAAGTTTGAATCCCTATTTAGTGTTTCCTAGGGCTAAATAGAGTATGAAAGCTAAAGAGTAGTACTGTAATTAAGAATTTAGGTTTACTATAAAGACAGTCCAAGACAAGCATGAGGCAAATTGCCTGTTTTTGATTTAACCAACAAATTAAATACTAATTATGCACTAATCCCAATTTAATTTATTCATTTGTCTCTTAACTCACAAGTTTAACAATATTTTTCATTTCTGTAAATCTCATGGGAGACGGTCTATTCTATAGACGGAATCCATGAAGCCCAGCCCAAAATATAACATAGTATATTTGGGATTATAATAAATTATTTGGGGTTATAATAGCTTATATTTGGGGTTATAGAATAGTATATTCGAGGTTGTAATATCTTACATTTAGGATTATAACATAATATAATTGATATTATAATAAAAAAATCAGTTAAGGGAAATGGGCTGGCCCAATTTTGTGGTCTATCGTATAGATCGTCTCTTGTGAGATTTTGTGTTTTCATTTTAGTCTGTCATAATTAATGTGATTTGCTACGTTTTAATTTTTGATGATTATGGCCCACACTCATACGTTGATTTTCATCAACACATTTTTCGCACTTTTGTGTAAAACTTTTTTTTTTTCATTATCCCACGTAAATTTATAGCAAATATTAGGGTATAGCGGGAATATCTTTTATTTTTGTCTCTTTTTTATTCATCATAGACTCACAAGACCTAAAGTCCTCAACTCTAACAAACTAAGTACTCTACATGAGCTTGATTAGAATACGTACATCTATCTACCGGACAAACTACTTGAAATTTAAGTACTCTACATGAGCTTGATTAGAATACGTACATCTATTTACCGGACAAACTACTTGAGATTAATAGATTTCAAAAAATAGCGAAATCTACTCATAATCGATAACAAATTAATCAGGGCTGACCCTAAGCAAGAGCAAGGCATGCCTACGCCTAGGGCCCCAAAAAAATTTAGTTTTTTTTTTTTTGAAGAAAAAAAAAATTAGTTTTCAGTTAGTGCTAAAGTTTAAACTCTTATATGCATACAATAGTTTAGGGGCCCAAAATTAATCTTTCGTCCCTGGCCCCTTAAGGCCGACCCTAAAATCAATACTCCCTCTGTCCCTTTGATATTACACCCATTTTATTTTGGGTAATATTTAGTGGAAAGTGAAATTTAGTTGGAGAATAAGAAACAAAAAGTGATGATAGAAATGAATGGTTAAGATGAAGAAAAAAAAAAGTTTGTAGATAAGATTTAAAGAAAGAAAGTGAGATCATTGCCAAAAAAAAGTGCAAAATAGATAGGACAAATTAAATGAAAAAAGGTGCAAATTAAAAGAAATAGGAAGAGTATATATATTTTGTCTATTTGTAATAAATAGCTTATCCATCAACTTAATTAAGTTTTTTTCTTTCTAGCTAGTTGTTTGTCTACTTGTTTCTGTTTAACTCTTATTATAATAATTATTTCTAAAAAAAACTCTTATAATAATTAACTACTGTAATTAATTAAGTGGGTAAATAATTACTGCAGTCAAAGGTGAAAAATATGATAACCTTACTGCAGTTAAGTACTAGAGTAGTACTGTATCTTTCCTGACACAGTACTTCAACTTTTGTATCATTTCCATGTTACTTCTTCCGTTCTTTTTACTTAGCAACTTTGTTGACTTCGGTACTATTTATTAAGTAAATTGACTTTCATATTGTCGATAATCTAAAAGTTAAAACATAGTCATATTAGATCTTGTTTGAATCATCTCGATTCAAAGTTTATTAATTTTCAGTTTTTATAATTTTTCGATATGTATAATTAGAGATATTAATGATTCAATTCGTACATTGGGGAGTGTGAAAAAGCAAATTGTGCAACTAATATGAAACGGAGGAAATACTTTTTATATGGAATGTTACTCCGTATAATATAGGTAATTAGATTTTTATTTCTTAAATTTTGCCCTATTTAATAGTAAAAAATATTTCATATAAAGTATAATAAAAAGGAATAAACTCAAAAGAATAGATCAAATTGTTTAACCATATCATACTTCTTGATCAAAATTAGAGAAGTAATAAGCAACACATAAATGAAATATTCCATTGAAATTTATGGTTATTTTTAATAAATGATTGCTTGTTGTAATTGTTGACTAGTTTGAATAGTTTAAAGTTAATTATATTATCTCAAAAAAAAAAAAAGTTAATTATATTGACTGATTTTATAGTTGTTAATTTTGTAAAGCTATAGTTAAGTAGATGTTTTGTAAAAAATAGTTTTGCCTATTAGAGAAAAATTAAATAGATCAAAAAACTAATTTAAATGATATGCATAGTTTTGTTGTCTTGGTTTAGTAGTTAACTCATCAACATATTCGAAAGTCATGGAGTACTATTTTGAGTTAGAAAAATTGAAATCTAAAAATCTGAGTTTTACTCTCTTAGATGATAAAAATCTCATATTTGAAAGTTATTTACCAAACACTTTTAATAACATTAAGATAATAAAATATTGTTGATATATATTTTAACTTAGAGTGACTTAATTTTGTTGTCTTTAATGTTAATTAAGACCTTTGTTTGTCTTTACACATTGAACTTTTCTCAATTTTTTTTGGTTTAGAGATTTTATGTTTTATTGTTTTATGATTGTATTAAAAATAATTACTCTATTCATTTTATTATATTTATCACATTTTGAAAAAAAAAATCTTTATAAATTTATAACAATAAAAATCAAATGAAGGAATTAGCTTGGATATTGGGTTCAATATTAAAAAAAAAAAAAAGTAATTATAAATACTACTATAATTTATAACAATAAAGAAATAAAGGGGATTCACAATATTCGGTTATTTTCTTCCCAAGGAGGCACGGGTGCTCCGCTGATTTCTCCCATGCACACTCCCACAGGCCACAGACTTCCCATTGAAACCCTCTTTTTCACTTTTCATTTTTTTAATTTCTTTTTTTGGTTAATTATTATGATTTAATTAATTTATTCATTTTATGTTATCTAGGAGTATTATATATAGGAAAATTAAAATTTGCATATTATCTGATCTCAAATAATGAAAATCTCGTCGTTTGATCGATCACTAATCAACTATATATATTAAAATAGTGTCACCATATATTCATTTATTCATCTAAATAATTTATAGTTGTTTTTTTAATCGCACTTTTAACCTTAGCTTGTATAGTTGCACCTTAACTTATTCTAGTTATTGCACGACGTATTCACATCAATATATAGAGTCACAAGAGCCGATAGTATAACTAGTAAAGAAATTGAAAAATACTTTAGATAAATAAATGAAAGAAATCATCATCATCATCCTATCCACTGTATCCCGCTCATAGAAAACTATAAACAGGGTCTGGGGAGGATAGGACAGCGGCAACTCATACCTATAAGGAGAGTGCGGTCAAAATGAGAAAATCATATATAAACTATAAAATAAGGTATTTTTGTTAGGAGACATGATAAAAATATAGAAATTTTAAAAATTAATTTCCTTTAATAAGTTTGAATAATTTGATTTTCGAAATTAATACTCCCTCCATTTCAGTTTACTTGTCCCATTTCCTTTTTTGGCTAACATTTTCTTACCTAAATACCTCACTTTTCCAATTCCCAATACTCCACTACCACCTTTACAATTAATTTAATCAATTAAAATACTCAACTACCACTTTTTTAATGGACCCTACTCAACCCTTAAAATCCGTGAAAAGTCAAATGGGACTAGTCATATGAAATGGAGGGAGTATAAACTAGTACTCCTAATATGAAGTATGAATGAATTATGAATAATAGTCAAAATATTCTCTAAGTCAAACTGACAGCTGCTAGCTAGGTTGTTGAATACAAAATTATTGCTGTATGTTAATTCAACTAATTAAACCTAATCCACGTTTAAATCATGCAATAAAGGTTTGGAAAATCACATAATTGCTTAAGAGTTCAGAATTAGAGACACTTTTTAATGACACTTAAATGTTATTAGAATTAACGATCCTCTCCATTACATAAAAGAAAAATTGTATTTCCTTTTTCTGATCTCAATAGCTTATTTTTAATGAGCCAATTTGTCAAAAGTGTCTCTTATCTTTATTTAAATAATATTATTTAATTTATAGGTCTCGCATACTTTCACAACTTTAATTATATTCATCCACTTTCTTTTTCTAATTAGAACTTTCTATACAAGTAAACACAATAATATCAAAATAAATGAACTTAATTATAGTTTGTTAGGTATTCCCCTTTTATCGTTATTGTAATAAATAGCAATTAAATAACAATATAGTTTGTCGGTTTTTAGTTTTTTCTATATTTAACTATAATTAACTTTTTCAACTGAAATTTACTGTGTAATAAATTCTCATCATACCCTGATTATAATTTGTCTTTTTTTAATTTCTCTACATATTTAGATATACGTACTTTTTCCATAACTTAAAAAATATTCTATTAACTTTATATTTATGATTAATGCAGACAATAAGAATACATTTGTACTTGTATTTTTCCTTAACACACCAAATCTCCATCTTTTGTGTGGGTTACTCTTCGGGGAAGGGGAAGTAAGGCCTAACCTCAATGATTTTTATTACTATCCAACAATAACATAAACTTAAAAGTTTTTGGTTTCTTAAATAGTATTAGAAGTTAACGTGATAATTTAAGAGATGACATATTTAAATTTCATCTATCTGTTATTTTAAGCGAAATATTAAGACCTAGATATGAACGGGTGTGTTATATTGCATCTACATTTCTAATACAAAAGGGTGTCATGTGAGGAGCATGTTGAAACGTAGAGTATATAACATATCTTAATACTTCAAATATCAGTTTAAGTTATTAATTAACAGATTGAGTTGACTCATTAAATTATACAGAATTAAAACTAGAGGTACGTAGTCTAATTTTAAAAACTATTCTCTCTTTGTCTCTAAAAAAAATCTAACTTTTTAGAAGTATTTTAAGCTGTCTCTTTGAATTTACGACATTTCCTTAAGCACATTGAGGTGTTTAAAACAGACCCGATGACTCAGTAGACATTCGACTTTAGTCCGATTTGACCCGATTTAAAGATAGATCTACAATTATATATGTAAAAATCAATGTGAACACAAAACTCGATTTTAAACCGATCCGAAACACCTGACTTGAAATCAACCCGATGACCCGAATGATCATCTCGAAGTGTGCACATGGCACAATGCATGAAATCAGAGTTAGAGGGTCCACATCTTATATGATGTGATATGTGTGCGCATTGACAGACTAACTAACTGGATAGAGCCGTTTGATTTGACACCCCTCATCTTACTTCTTTGTATACTTCTACTATGAACCCAGGATGGATGATTGACAATATGGGTCTTTACTCTCTACTTAGGGTACAACTTTAAATAGTTCATCCGTTTCATTTTAGTTGCATCTGATGCTTAAGTCAGATCAGAGAGGAAATAGTATGAGTATTTGTGAATTTCGAGAGTTAGATTGCGTAACCTGATTTAGGAAGAGAAGTATTATATTTAAGGAAGTAACATCTGCGGAAGTTATTTCTGTGTGACTAATTGCTGGAGAGCACTATGGAGGAAGTGACATAGTGGGGGGCGGTTATCCGGAATAATAGACAATTATAAGAGAAAGTGCCTTTGACTAGGGTATTCTGGACTTTTTAAGTACAAATGGATTGCAATCCCCAACAAACACAATTTATTATCACTCTTAATTTATGATTAATTTTTAATCTATAAGTTTTTTTTTTAATCTATAAGTTAAAACTTAAAACATATTCAAATGAGATCTTATTTAATTTATTTACATCAAATTTTTATAATATAAAATTAAAGATATTAAGGATTGAATTAGAGCATTAGACTGTGCGAACAAATAAACATTGCAAGTAAATTGGAACAGAGGAAGTAATATACTTCTTTCGTTATGCCGATTGATTTTTTTATATAGTCCAATATATTAATTTAATTTCTAATATCTTTTTTTTTTACATATAATAGAGATTATAAAAATTTAATATTAATAAATGTTGCAACGAAATGAATCAAACAAAATCTTACTTGACTATATTTTAACTTATAGATTTAAAACTCATCGAACATTAAGAATGATTATGAATAGTGCATTATTTTGTAATGTTATAAGTAATATAAAACGGAGTAAGTATTTATAAACTTACTTTGCTAATCGCATCCAGTATAATCTAATGATATCAGTTAGTCCATATAATTTGAGATTACAATGCTAGATTTTAAATTTAGATTGGATTATTGATTTATATAATTAACTTACATTATAATGCAGACATATTAATTAATAAACTTTGACATTGTTATTGTTGTGTGAATTATTATTATCATAATTAAGTAATTTAACAAAAACCAATTAATTAAGTCAACTATTTTTTGTTGACTTACTTAAGATTTTCCAACTCTACGTGGATTAGACGAATAGTATAGTTTTGTATGGGACGGACCTTTTTTCTTTGTTAAGACGAATAGTATAATTTGTATTATTAGCCTATTTAACCTATGTATAATACGTGTTTTAGTGTTTTAGTAAAACACTAAAACACAAAAATTTCGTTTGCATTGATATCATAGTTTCTTGTACATAATACTTCCCCCGTTCCATTTTACTTGCAACACTTGCCGTTTTTGGAAATTTCATAATTTTTGGCAAAAATAATCTACTTATTTTATCTCATTTTATTCCTACCCCACATATCACTATCAATCATACATCATCTCATTAATTATTTAATATATCCACAAGTCAGAACAACTATCTACTTATAATAATTTTTTATTTCTATCCCACTTATTATCATTAATTATACATCATCCCTACTTTTATCATACTGATTTGATAGTCCTTAAAAAATATGTCAAATCCTATAGTACAACTAAAATGAAACAGAGAAAGTAGTAGGACTAAATTATGGGACTATACATATTTAAATTTTTTGATGTTTAATGCAACGTGCTAACGTAGGTGCAGTTAATAATGCCAATCGGACGGTGAAAAAGAATTACCAATGGTCAAAAGTTACAAAAAATTAGGTAGAAACCCCAGGGGAATGGTCAAAAGTTGGTGCAACTTTCTTTTTGGGGCATGATTATTAGTATTACGATGAGATTACCAACATTTTTTATATTTATTTAATAAAGGAAAAAGAAACACCCTAATTAGCTTTCCTTTTATTTGTTGGTTATATAAATTTTCTCACAGTTAATAATATAATTTGAGTTTTAAAATTTACAAATATGTTTCATAATAATTATTAAATTAAACCTCAAAAAAAATTATTAAATTAAATATTAAAATTTTATATATCAAGAGAAATCTGATATGATCTTATATGAATATATTTTAACCTTAATATATCAATTAAAAATGGATCAAATTACCCTTTTCATGCATGTACTTGAATCAACTATTCTGACTTAATTGTTTATTTATAAACGAAAATTGAGTTTTTTCTTGGTTGGCGTAAGTATTGTCCTTTTCAGATAAAGTCTTGGGATAAGTTCAACCCAATTTGATTTTAATAAGAGAAAAATAATATAAAGTTAATATGGTGTAACAAAAATGACTTAAATGGTTAAGGTCATTATATTCACTAAACTTAAGTAGTAGTATTTAAAAATTTTCTAAATTCACAACATGGTAACTCTTTATTTAATCATCGTAACCAAAAAAAATGTACCATATCGTTTTCATTTGATAATATATTTATACGTTAGCCAAACTATCAAGAGTAATATTTTTCCGTCATATGTTACATAATAATGTAACATTAATATAATTTTTAATAAACAAGTTACCTCTTAAACAATAATAATTAAAATTTAAAAGTTACTAAATCATGTAATTGTATAGATTGTAGATGCAACTTCCTAAATGTTTGTAAAACTGAAATGAGAGGCCTAAGAGGTTGGATCTCTAATTAACCTTCTAATGTACTCTTTCTATCCTAAAGCAATACGCACTAAATACAATTATGGTGAAAATAAAAATGGCTTAACAATTTATTTTATTGAAAAGTTAAGGAAAAGAGCTTAATATAAAAAATTTAATAGAACAGACTAAAAATAAAAATAAGACAAAATCATGAAAATAGATAGTACTTCCTCCGTTCTGCAATACAAGCTACATGATGGTTAATATGTAACACTATTTATCGTTTAAGTTTATTTTATATATTTTGGTTAATATGTAAAAAAAATATAGCCAATTAGCTAGAATCTTGTATAAATCGTCTAATAGCATGTTTTCATGATATAAATTTTTTATAATTTTTTATTATGCATATTTTAATATATAAATAATTAAAGTAATAAATTGAGTTGCATAAAAAGTAAAATGTAACCGATATAATGGAAGAGAGGAAATATATTACTAGTACTCCCTCCGTTCCAGTTTACTTGTCCCATTTCTTTTTTTGGCAATTCTCATTACTTGTCCCATTTCCTTTTTTGGCTATCCTTTTTTTTTTACCTAAATACCCCCACTTTTCCAATTCCCAATACTCCACTACCACCTTTACAATTAATTTAATCAATTAAAATACCCAACTATCACCTTTTCTAATGGACCCTACTATTACTTAAAAATCCGTGTTTAATCAAATGGGACTAGTAAACTGGAACGAAGAGAGTATTTTTTATTATGGTCAAACGAATTCTAAGTATTGAACGGAATGTTAAGGAGAAGAGTGCGGGGTTGGTCTTATGCTTTTCTCTCATCGAGGTCATCAATTACCTTTAACCTTAATGTTAATCACCTAGCTATGTCTAATTTTATTAATTTTTAAATAAGACAGTTTTATGGTGAGACTATCTATATTAATTTTACTCATGTATATTTTATGTATTTAAGTAATTTTTTATAATTTTAAAATAATCATTAGAAAAAAATAAGCTTATTAATTATGTGAATTTGTCTCATTGTGAAACAGTGTCATATAAGACAAGCTGATTATTAGTTAAATAAGATTATGATATACCATAACATGAAATGATGAAAATATATTATTTTCTTTGGGTTAGTCTTAGATTCGTCATGATTTTAAATGAATTTATAATCTTATATATAATTACTCATAAATATTGAAATTTAAATTTAATTAAAAATTGTACAAGGTTTAATGATCATTAAAGTTAAAGATAATGACTAATTAGAAAGAGTAGTTACTATAAAGCGTAATACAAGGTTTTATGTCCCAATTTGGGGTGCAAGTCTCCCTACTTTAATATTCTACAATAGGAGGTGTATCTATTAGTCAATTTAATTTCTTTGTTTACACTATTAAAATAGTATTAACAATGAAACTAAACATAATTTGTTATGGTTATAATTTATAAATGAGTTAAAATATATTTAT
This sequence comes from Amaranthus palmeri, assembly GCA_019776075.1. Classification (NCBI taxonomy): domain Eukaryota; kingdom Viridiplantae; phylum Streptophyta; class Magnoliopsida; order Caryophyllales; family Amaranthaceae; genus Amaranthus; species Amaranthus palmeri. Next base: position 726,078 of record JAAKBH010000010.1, read on the forward strand.
ATATGATTTTATTTATTCGTCTCGATGTGATGATGTAAACAATTTTAATAAATATTTTGTATAAGTTTTTTGCTAAAATATTTTTAAATTGTTAGAGATTTAAAATACACTAAGAAAGTGGCTAAAAAAAGAAATGGACAACTTTAAGAAATAAAGGGAGTAAGAGAAAATTTTACTAAATAACGTTTATTTGTGTGGTTGATAAGTCACCCTTATGTGGTAGGATCTGATAGGGTGGGAGATTTGTTGTTTTAATTTTTTGTTTTTGATTTTGTTTATTATAATATTATTTTTTTTGCCTTTTTGTAGTGATTAACAAATTACGGTTATTGATTAGGAATTTTTAAAGAGAATAATATCTTAAAAATTAAAAAAATATATTTGAGATATTTTTATTATTTTAATAGTATTAGTTTTCTTCTTACCTTTTAAATTAATTTAGCTTTGTCTCTTATGATTTTCTCCTGCTATTGTTCTTTTCAATGTTCATCTCATGAAAAATATACTTTATACGAGGATCAAGTTTATGGGGACAAAAATATAAATACATACTTCAAGTAAAATCCAATTGTACAGAAATACTATGAATAATCATCAATCATATAAAAAAGTATAAATATTCATTATTTCACATTAATTTTTCTTTGGTTTAACTATTTATAGTTTATGCTCTAATTTTGTAGAAAACATAAAATATACGCAACAAGCAAAAAGTATGGCATTATATCCCCTCCTATTCAGCCTAAATGTCCCATTTAGTTTTTCACACTTGCCGAGACAACAGTTTAACCATTAATATCTCAAATTATTTTTAATTAAAATTTATAAAAATTTGATCTTAATAATCCTTGTATTGAGACGAATCAAACAAGATCTCGCATGACTATGTTTTAACTTATAGATTAAGAGTAAAATACAAATTAAGAGTGATGAGTGAATAGTGCCAAAAAAATGTACCAAAAAAATATAGGACATTTAGGCTGAATAGGAGGTAGTAGTAATTATTAGTTGTTAGCTATCAAATTTTATTAGGTGAGGAACACCATCATTCGTTCAGCAGGTTAAATATTATGAAAATCAATATTAATAAGATTTTTAATCTTATTATGGCCTTGACTTAGAGCAAAAATGTTAAGGAATCAACTCCATCAAAAGGTTAAGCTGATGTTTGAGGCCCTCGGATATGTTATATACTCTAAACGCACCCCTTCACATGAGAGATTATTGGGCTAGAAGCGTGGACGCGCATAGACGTTGAATATTCTACTTTAAAATGAGAATTGGTTGAGATTCGAACATGTAACCTGTTATCACGTTGGCTCTATGCCATGTCAAGGAACCAGCAACTTAAAACTATGGTTGAGACTCCAAAATATGTAGTATAGTCTAATAAAAAAATACAAAATAAAGTTTAAGGCCTTATTATTTTACATTTTTAAAAAATTATAGGCCTAAAAACAAGCACACATTAATTAAAGGACAAAAACGATATATTGATATAATGTTAACAAAAACTCAGGCCCCTTAAATTTAGAAAAATAAACATTCAAGACATCATACACATATTTAAAATTACTCTCTCTAAGACAGACTCGAGCTTAAACTCATAGCTTATGAAATACTTTTACCCTCCTACTTATTTAGCCTAATTTTATTATTTTGTCTGTTTTATTTATTTTGCATTATTTTTATTAATTATTAGTAACTCAAACTTTTTTAAATGACATTCATATTTTATTTTGATTTTTCCACACAATTCATTCAATACTACAAATATTATTTTTTAATTTTTATGTAATGTGAATTGAAAAGTATATACTCCTTCCGTTTTGAATAAATTACATCAAAGAGAAAAATAATGTTTTTTAAGTAAAGTAAATAAAGGTAATAAAAAAGAGAGAATAAATTGTGTTTATGAAATTAAAAGTAAAAGAAAGTTGTTGACCATAGTCTTAAATAAAAATAATGCAAATTAAATAAAACGAATTAAAATTAAAAATACTGTAAATTAAATGAGACGAAAGTAGGCATTGGTTTATTGAGTAGTAGTACATGAGGAAATGAATAAGCAGTGAGAAAAAGTGTCAGACATGCATGCATTATAGAAATGCGTGTAACCATAACAGATGATAGAGAAGTCCCCGCTCGAAACGGGGGAGCATTTTTGAGAGAGATAATTTTGCAACAGCAGCCCCACCCAGCAGCTTGGTTTATCATTAGGAATGATATATATTAAATAAATTAAATATTAATAATATCATATATACAAATAAATATGAAGATAATACTTTTGTTGTCGTCTTTATTATAAAAAAAAAGGGACATTTTCAGTTTCCCACTTAAGGTAGGTATCGGGTGGAAATTTTCTTTTTTTTGAAAGATGCGAACAAATCATACCCTTTTCTCTAAGGAGGGAGTAAAGAGAGATGTGCCCAATTAAGAAACCCAATAACTGAAACTTGCGCCCAGTAGGGGTCAAGCCTCTTACCTTCTACTGATCTACATACAGATGCTCAATCCATTGAGCCACAAGCGTTTTTGCGAGTCAATTTTACCAAAAGTTTAAATTTATACTTGACACTCTAATGTAGCATACTCTAACATGGCCTTTTACATGAGAGTCATTTGGATTGAAAGTGCGAATATGTGATCTTTTGTAACACTGATTCTTGTTAGCGGCGGATGCTGAGTCCGAAGTCCATTGGGGCACCAACTAATTAAAGAAATTTCACGGTACAGTTTTGTTTGTGAAATCAACAATTATAAAATTTTACACTTAATTGCAAAAATTTTAAATACGACATTTCATAAAAGGAAATGAAACAAACTAATGAAATCAACTAACCTAATAAAAAATTGAGACAAAATAAATAAATAAGACAAAATTACTAAAATAAGAGATTATTTATCATCAAAATAATTCAGTATTAATTTTACACTTTGACTCTTACCAATTAAAAATTCAACTTTGATTTCTTTTAGGGGCACGTGACATGACCCCGTGGACTCCAACATACATTCGCCCCTGCTGGTATACTTTGTCAAGGAACTTACTTAATCAAAACATTTTATATACTCTAATAAAGTAATAATTTATCCGTTTTATTATGTTTCAACCAAATATAGTGATATAAATTCACATAATATATTTATCAGTTGCAAATATTTTAGAACAATTAAATTGAATATTTGAGTTATATGGTATAAATGAATTAATGGCTAGTCTCCTGAAAGACCGTCTTTTTAATAGACGTCTCTCAAACCCAATCCATTAGAGTTTAATTTTTAGTCTCATTTTATATTTTTCTTTATAGGCCGACCCAATTAAAGTTGGTCTCTCAAAAAGATCGTCTATCAGAAGAATATGTGATTAATAATAGAGAAAGTAGTAGCATGCATGAATATAAATTATAAAGCATAATGTAGAGATTACAGATAGATAGATAGGGATATGGGAAAGAATGTGAAAAAGTTATGGGGTTTTGAAAGCAGTTTTCAGAAGACTTATTATCATCATCCTCTGCTCTGCACCCAGCTATTCCTCAGGGGCCAGCACCCAGGAGTACTACAACTGCTTCATTATTATGGCTTCTTCTTAAATCATCATTCCGGTTATTTGATTAAAAAATATTTTAATTGTTGAATTACATAGTACTTCCTCCGAATTATTTTAGATGTCACATTTGGGTTTTCACGGTTATTAAGGGTGGTGTGGGGTCTATTGAAAATGTGGTAGTTGAGTATTTTAATTGATTAAATTAATTGTAAAGGTGGTAGTTGGATATTGGAAATTAGAAAGGTGGGGTTATTTAGGTAAAAAGAAAATAGACAAAAAATGAAACGGGACAATTGATATGAATTTGCCAAATAAGAAAATGAGACAACTAAAAAGATCCAAAAAAAGTATTATATGGGAAAATATAATTATCAGTAACAAATATTATGAAATAGAGAATTATATCATAATTTGCCTGTGTGTTGCAAAGGTAAAAACAAAGCACACTTAGTAAATGAATAAAGAGTAAGGGCATGCATGCAGATTTCTGATACTTCTTTTTATTGTATAATACAACCTTTCTGTACCAGAATTTGTTATCTGTAACATAACTACAACATATCACATCTCATGTGCTTTGTCATTTCACCTTCTCATAATAATTTGATTGCAGGATCTCTTTTGAGAGATCGTTTTTTGTAAAGATGATTTTCAAAAGTTCAGTTTAAATTTATATTTAGAGTTGTAACAATGTATATTTAGAATTGGACTGGGCTTTTGAGAGTCATCTTCACAAAAGACGGTCTCAAGTATAAGAATTTGTGATTTGATTTTCGTTATTTATAGTAAAATTAGTTCCCTTTTATCAAAGTGCTTTTTTTGGCTTTGGGCGAAGTTAAAAATATGATATTTTTAATTATAAATTTATTAATTTGTTTCACCTAAGTATTAATTTGCTCACTAACGAATAAAAAATAATAAATTAAGATTAACACTACTTAATTACCTAGCTAGATTCTATTTATATCAACGGAATAATAAAAAATTATCAACCAAATACCTACTAAATAGTAGCCCAAATTTCATAATTAAAATACATGTACTCAATCAAGGTAAAAAAAATGACATAATCATATCAAAAAAAATTAATATAATAGATAAATTTAGACCCTTACGGGATTAACAAGGCCTTGACTTGACCCGTCACTCATTGAACCGGGCCTGCCTTCTATAGGGATATTCACTACTCTCACAAATTTGTGCTATAAACCGTCTGTAGCATAGATGGGAAAATATGGGTTAGCCCATTTCGCAAATTAAGTGGCTGAATAGTCATCAATCTTATTTTTAAATTTAAAATCATTGGACTGGGATGTTGGGAGAGCTGTCTTAGCCATAGACAGTCTCTTAGGAGACCTTCTGCACTACTTTTTCTACCTATTCATCCTAGTTGAGTCTTACTACTATGATTTGATGTTTAACAATTAGACAACAAGTCTTGTATGAGACCGCCTCATCGTGAGACGAGTCTATACAAGTAGTCCACTAGGAAAAAAACTAAAAAAAACAATGAAATTTAAATTGTAAAAGCAACATTTAAATTGTAAAAAAAAAAAAAAACTAATCTCATTGAATCTTATATATAAATACCATATAGGATCGAAAAAGTTTTTTTTTTTTTTTTAACATTTTGCATGCCCCACCCCACAAATAAATTGTGGGAATTAACATACAACTTTTCTTATATGTATCAAATACAAAAACCAATCATAAATTCATTAATTTTCCCAAGTTCCAACTCCCAACTCCAAGGTTCTTCTATATTAAAGCCAATTGAAATTGTTTTATAACAATTTAGAATAAAAAAAAATTATAGTCACAATTGAACCAAAAACACATTATTATAAAAGTAACTATATAGTTCTTATTTTGAAAAGTTCTTATTTAATAACATATTATCTTATTTAACCAAAAAACACATTATTATAAAAAAATTATGACATAAATTTTTGAAAAGTTCTTATTTAATAACATATTATCTTTTTTTTTTGCGTGTATAGTAACAAAATAAAATCAAACAAAATTTTTTCTCATCCTTTTCAGTTTAAAATTCTTCTTATTTGATCCTAAATCTCACTGTATATATGTGGGGTGGGGCATGCAAAATGATAAAAAAAATTCTTGAAGAATGACTAGCAAAATAAGATATAACAGTTCACTTAATAAAATAATATATTAAAATCATCTCAAAAAAAATTAATATATTAAGAAATCTTGCTAAATGTCCTTGTTTGTGGAATTGTGTTTAAACGTGCAAACAATCAGCTTGCGTTAAGTTCAACTTGTCCCATTAATTTTGGATTACAATACTAATATCTTTTAAGTACATATCTTAAATCTATTATTCTTTTCATTTATATTGTTGGTTATGTTTAAAATATTTTCTACATAGAAAGAGAATTTATAAATATGATTTTTTTTTTAAAAAAGAAAGAAATTTTCATTAATCCAAAACAAAACAGTACAAATAGTACCATAAACAAGAAAACCATCTCTCTAATTGATCAGTATGAAAGAAAGACACACCAGAAAGGATTTTCAACTTTCACTCTTAATGTGCAATATAAACATGATTTTTTCATATATATAAATATTAAATAATTTATAATATAACAATATTGGTTTCTATTAAGTTCATCTTAACGAATACTTTTATAAAATATATTAATAGATATTATACTCGATTATGTAAAAAAAGTTAAATCTAAATTAAAGGAGTAGAGATAATACAAGGCCCAAAGGCATGCATAGAGGTGCTCAAAAAATTAATTACAAAATTTTAAATTAAGACGGTTTCATGGTGTGATCATCTATATTGAACTGAGGTATGTATTTTTTTAATTAATTAATTAGTACTTTTCCATTTTATTCTTTATTTTTTAAAAGGTTTATAAGAGACAGAAAGTCTTAATTGCACTATAATCTATGATACGTAGGAGTACAATGTACTTATTTAATTTATCATTTGTTTACCCTTTTCAAATCTCTCCCCCCTCTCTCTTTAATTTTCTCATTTGTTATACATTTACAATTGACCAATTTCCTAGATATATAATAGAAATAATACATTTTATTAATCAAAAATTCGTCAAACTAAATTTTAACATGAATTAAAATATTAGTTATAATTCAAGGAATCTATTAATTATCAACATTTTCATTACATAGTTGTTACAAATTATTAATTTAAACTTTTTTGCTTACATATTTTTATAAATTATATGAATATTAATACAGTTTATAATTTTTATACTCCCTCTGTTTCTTTTTATTTGTCCACTTTATGTTTTATCATTTTATGAAAGGAAAATTTTTTACCAATGTTTTGTATGATTATATTATATATAAAATATATTAATGGAATTTAAAATTTTGTTAGATTCGTTTTAATGTTTGATTTTTATTATAAATTTTTTAGAAATTTTTATTATACCACTTTAAAATCAAAGATGATAGTAATAAAATAATCAAACCAAGATAAAAGACGATGCATAACCTTAAATTCAATGACTAGATATGAACTTAAAAATTACAAGGATAAAATGAAATTCTTGAATTTATTAACGTGAAAAGAAGTTATTAAAATAATAATTTTTAATTTTAAAATCTTAATATTTAAAAATCAAAACATAATAGAAAGAATACTAGTATCACTAATCTTTTTCATGTGAGATTTAATTTAATTTTATAAAGGAAAAATTACCTAGAATAATCCAAATTATTCACAATTTTTCTACAATAATTCCACTTATTGATTAACTATGAATAATCCTAACTTTGAGGGACATTTATTTTCTCTTTTTATTTTAACCACTTATTTCTGTCATCCACTTATATTTTGTCTTATACTCTAATTCAACTTCACTTTTCACTAAATTTCACCCAAAATATTTTAGTTGCAATTTCAGATAGATGGAGAGAGTATAACAATCGCGTTATACTTTCTCCGTTCCATAATACTTACTACTAATAATAACATTTTCTCACACAACAATCACATTCAGCAACAAGTATTATGAGACAGAGGTTGTAGATAAGTTCTCCATTATTAGTTACTTAATTAACCAATAGACAATATAGCAAGTGATATAAGCCTATAACCTACATGCTACACACAATAGGGCTAAATTTTGGCTACTTCCACATCTTTTCTACACCTTATTTCATCTATACACTTCTTCACTTGTAAGTTGTAACCAAATTGCAATACACCTTTAATTATTTATTTGAATTCATTTATTTATTATTTATTTATTTTATTCTTCTATTAGTAAAGAGAGAGAATAAATAAATAGATTATATAAATGCTAGAATTGCTTCGTAAGTAACAAATTTGTCTACATAATTTTGACCATTCCAATTCTTCTTCATCCCCTATCTCCACTTTTTTTCTCTCTTTTCCTTCTTCAAAATGAGTTCTTTCTTGTCATTTTTCCCTTCTTCATGCATGAACTAGTTTTTCCCTTCTTCTAAATCTAAACCCTAAAAAAATATTCATCTTTTTTTATTTTTTTTAAAATATTTTTTTTGGGTTTTTTTTAATTTTTAAAAAACATATATGGGTTCAATGAATTGGTTAGGGTTTTCTTTGTCTTCTCAAGGTTCTAGTCATGAAGATCATCAACAATTTACAAGTACAAATGGGGAATGCTTTGATCTTGGTTCAACTAATGAAACTTTGGCTAATCCTTCTATTAATCATATCCCTCTTCCTTTTGGTATCCTTGAAGCCTTTCATAGATCAAACAATAACCAATCTCAAGGTATTTTTTTTATGAATTTTTTAAAGAAATTATTTTTTTTTTCTATTTAAATTATGATTACCTACTTAATATGGCTTAGAAAATGCTTGGTTAATTGTTTGATAACTGTTTTTTTGTTCATTATTCAAAACCCTTAACCACCTAAAAATTTAAAATTTTAAAAGGATTCATTTGAATGATGAATAAATAAAACTTCATTCTATTTGTAGATTTTTTTTGTCCTTATTTACTTTAATTTTTGTTGAAAATTAAAAGAAATGGATAAAGTGAAACATGAAGTTTAAAATTAATTTTTTTTAAATTATTGGTGAAAAAAAATTATTTTTTTTGTAGATTATAAATAATATTTTTGTTAATTAATTAAATTTTGTAAGAAAACACCCAAAAGAAATGGGTAAAGTGAAGCATGAAGTTTAAAATTTTAATTTTTCGAAAAAAATTTATTGGGGAATAAAACTTAATTTTTTGTGGATTATAGATTATAGACTTTTTATTTGATTTTGTATGAAAAAACCCAAAAGAAATGGATAAATTGACACATGAAGTTTATGAATATTTTTGCAGATTGGAACATGAAGGGAAACTCAGAGATTAGTATGTTAATGGGAAATCAAGAAGTTGTAGAAGAGCCAAAACTAGAGAACTTTCTAGGAAATAGTCATTCTCTTAGAGAAAATCATCAACAAAATCAAAATAATGGAGATAATTACATTTTTAATGCTAATAATAATACAACAACTCCATTTAATTTATGTAACCCTAACGATAACAATAATAATAATAATACGATCGATGATAACAATAATAATGGACTAAATGTTTCAATGATCAAAACATGGTTAAGATCAAACAATCCTTCTCAAACAAATATTATCGACAACAGCGGTGGCGGTGGTGGTGGTAGTGGTGGTAGCGATGGTGTTGCTACCATATCAAATGCGCAAACTTTGTCGCTTTCGATGGGTACCAGTGGTGGGACCCATCACTCTAACTCCGCTTTGTCGCTAAACGCGGCAAGCGGAGTTAGTGGTGGTAGTGAAATGGAAAGTAAACAACAACAACAAAATGATACAACAACGGCCACCCTTGATGCTCAAAGTGGTGCACTAGAAAGTGTTCCAAGGAAATCTATTGATACTTTTGGACAAAGAACGTCCATTTACCGTGGTGTAACAAGGTATTTAATTCTTTTATATTAATTTTTATGTAAATTTTTTATGTATTTTTTCATATGATATAATAATCTAGTTATATATTTATATATGTTTTGAATTTTCTTAAACTTTGCAACTTTGGGTATCCAATGTACTCGAAATTCGATCTTTTATTGTTTGATAGATAGATAGTACTTAATTTTAATTTTTTTCTTATTAAGTTCTCTTTAGGGCTTTGTATTTCCTTTTTTCAATTTTCTCCAAATAATTTATTTTATTTTTGTTTTGTTTTTATTGCTTATTTAATTGTGATTATGTGTAATACACATAATTATAGACATAGGTGGACTGGGAGATATGAAGCTCATCTGTGGGATAATAGTTGTAGGAGAGAAGGGCAAACTCGTAAGGGCAGGCAAGGTATGTAAACAGTTAAACGCCATAGTTTGATATTTTCGTCCAATAATAAAAAACCCACTTTTAATTTTAAAAATCTTCACAACACAATCTTAAATAAAACGCTTAGCAAGAATTCGGTGTTCTTATCAGTTACAGTATGTAACACTATTCAAATTAGTTCTAAAATTTGATTCTCGCTGTCTTCTCCCTGGCCTTTAATTCTACACTCCCTTACCCTACATGTTCTAAAAATGTAATTTAGCAAGAGTACCATTAAGTATTCTCTCTGTCACTTTGAATTAGCAACGTTTCACTCAAAAACTCTCATATTTTTTAATCTAAAAGTGTTATCTCAAAGGGACTGAGGGAGTATTAATTAACAAAATTAATGCAAGTGTTTTAATTAAATTAAATGAAACTAACATGTTTCCTTTTTTGGTGTCTTACAATGGTGTTTGATGGTGGGCTATCTACAAAATGTTGTTTGCAGTTTATTTGGGTAAGTACTCTAATATTTATAGTGGACAACAAAAAGTTCCTTTTTGAGCTCTTTTAATTCTTAATTATACTATTTGGATTCTCTTACAAATTCCTTATTTATTTATAAGAATAGAATCTAAGATCTTATCTTATGTAATAAAAATAAATTTATTTGTTGATTTTATTCCCTCACATGTTCTGTTTTTAATGGGTTTGATTTGTTTTATATATTTTTTAAAATTCTTAAATCTTGATCAGGGTTGTTCTCGAGGGTAGTTTTGAGGTGTAACCGCCCAAAGCTCGACTCATAAAGGGGCTCAAATTGAGTTTATTCTTATAATTAAGAATCCGTTCTTTTATTATATTTTTGAGCCTTTATCATTATATATGATCTTAAATAAAATTCCTACATTTATTTGAAATTGATGTAATGGAAAAGGGAAAAATTATATGATGCATAATTGAAAAAAAACTGAAACTTTACTTATACAAGGGTCCCTTTTTTAATTTTCGCCTAAAACCCAAAAATTATCATGAACGACACTAAATTCTTGATCATAATTTCTATAAGCGGGACACATTAATTTGACAGATGATATTGTGTTATGTTTATGTTTAGGTGGTTATGACAAAGAAGAAAAAGCGGCTAGAGCTTATGATTTGGCTGCAATTAAATACTGGGGTTCTACCACTACTACCAACTTTCCTGTAAGTTTATTATCATTGTCCTTATTTTAATTAAATTATTCATGAAGAGTGGGTGGGAAACCCTTCCTTGAAGGTGGGTCTCGATTCCACACTGATGCAAATAAGGAATGCGAGTTTCCATGCCTTGATATATATTGTGGTTTTTCTGGTAAATAAAAAAGATTTTTGTTTGCCAAAAAAAATTTAAATTATTTTCCATTTTATTCAATTTTAAAAATTATTTTGCTAGCCTATATTTATCATCTTTTGAAAAAAAAAAATATAAAAATTTAACTGGGTTTTTTAAGAAATTTTTTGATGTAATAATGTTCTCTTAATTATTAGTATTATATCTAATAAATTATGATAATCTTTATTTGCGATAATTTTTTATATTATTTTGTTTTGATTTGTATAATCAATTTGTTTATCGTCAAGATTAAGATTTTAATATTATCGTATGATCTTGTGAAAAACTTATGACTATGATCTGCATGATAGCAACAAAATCTTAATTTTGGAGATGGTATATACAAACGTGTCAGCTATCATCTATAATGATTATAGTTTTGCTAATTAAAATTATTTTTTGATCATAATTAAAAGTATTTGTTATTTTTTTATAAGTGAATTAATTATATTAATGTTTATAACTTTATCATAGATTTTTTTTGGATATAATAATCTTGTTGCTAGATGAATTTAATGAACAAGTTATACTCAAAGGCATGCATTTCCCTAATTAAAGTACACCATAACCATAATTAAGGACTTTTGTCTCTATTAATTTATCTTAATTAAGTTTTTGATTTAATTAGGAGACATGCTCCGTTACTAATGGTGAAAGTTTTGCACTAAAAAAACACATTTTTGTTAGTGGAAACATGTCTTCGTGATCCTTTTATTGCATGTCTTGTCTAATTGAAAAGGTCACTTATTGATATATAATTGAATTTTGAGTGGGGGACTCTCTGACCGTACTCTCTTACATGGGTATGAGTTGCTGTCTATCTTCCTTCTCTAGATCCTGACCATAGTTTATCTATAAGCGGGATACACTGGGTATAATGATGATGATGAATCGAATTTTGTTTCAGTTAAAGAGTATGAAATTTAATTTTGTAGAAAAGGTTTTGAGTTTGATTATAATGTCTTTTTATTTATTCGGTTTATCTTATATTCAAAAAAAATTTAATTAAATTAACTATTCATCATCATCATCCTACCCAGTATATTCCGCTCATAGAGAACTATGAGCAGGGTCTGGGGAGGGAAGGACGGCGGCAACTCATACCCGTGAAGGAGAACACGGCCAAAAGGAGTCCCCCGGCTCCAAGATGATAAAGATAAAGATTCGTACCTGCCTCGTGGAGTTAAAAACACATAATATGTCCAATATGAATATAAAACAAAAGAAAAACTGAAAACAAATTAAAAACAAAAAACACACGGTAAAACTGGGGCAACATAAGTAACAATAGTTAATTAATTAAATTAACTATTGTTACTTATTAAACTTTTTTCATGAATTTGTCATTATTAGTGACATCTACTTTGTATACTTAATAAGTTAGTAATCCATCAAATGAATTTACTTTATTTTTCATTTTAAATAGAAATAATATGATACTTAAGGTGTTTTTAAGAAAGATAGTAAATAATCGAGTCTCATGATCAAGTATCAGTTTTTTCAAGCAAAAGTGTCATGAATTCTATTCTCATATATAGTAGTTCTCTACTCTTAACTTATCTTATTTATAAAAAAATAGTGGGTTTATTTAGCAAATTTATCAAAAAAAAATGTTTTAATTACTAATTATAATTATTATATTATTTACAATACTTTTAGATTAGTGATTACACGAAGGAAATTGAGGATATGAAGCCTATGACACGACAAGAATATGTTGCATCTCTACGAAGGTAAATCTAATTTTATTGTTTTTTTTTAATATTTGGAAAGACTTTTTGCAGAGATGAAAATAATAATAATAACAATAATAATAATAATAATAATAATAATAATATTAATATTAATAATAAATTCTTTTTTTACAAATGCAGAAAAAGTAGTGGATTTTCTCGTGGTGCATCAATTTACCGAGGAGTAACAAGGTACAAAAATGAGAACTGTATTATTTATAATCTTGGGCCTATTATTAACCAATCTAATTAAAAAATATTACTCCTATAGTAAATATTATTTTCTTTTTCGTCAGCATATAGTTTATCCAACTATTTACAATATAATAATTTACCAGCATTGAGTTAATCGGTCAAAATTTTGTAAAAGAATAAAACACAAAATTTCATATAACCATAAATATTCAATTAGCGTTTTATCCCTTTTTTTAACTATTTAAAGTTCTTTGTTTATGAGACTCTTTATTACCGTCTTTAAAACAACATATTCTAAATGCGATTTTTCAATCATATATAATACCATCAACCCATCTTATTTTTCTTTTTTCCTTCTTTTGTTTTCAGTCTTTTTATTTTCTTACATTTTTTACTCATAATTTTTGTTGTAAAATAATTTTGTACCTATATTTACATTTTACGAAACTCTAAAATTTTCGTTTCTCCTTTCTATTTTTGTTTATCCTATCAAATTATATGTTTTAGGTAACACTGATTTTAATTACTTTCCACAAATTGCAATAATCTTTAGTTGGATATATGCCTTTGTTACATTTATTTAAACAATTTAAAATAACGATGTGTGAAATTTTTCTTAAAATATAATCAAGTGGGATCTTGTTTGATTCGTCTAATCGCATACTTTCATAATATTAATTTTTTTTTTTATTATTTTTAGATGTGTGTAATTCAACATATATAAATGAACAAAATAATACATTAGATGCGTAAAAAGTCAAATATAACAAATATAATGGAATGGAGAAAGTACTTCTTATAGTATTTTATTAAAAAAAAAAATAAATTCAAGTTATAATGCATAATGACAAATCTTCTAGTCTTATTATTATAACAAATCTAATGCAACAATAATGATTAATGATTTTGATTGTGTTATACTCTACTGTACAATACGTGTGGATGTGACATAATTTATTCACTGAGCCATAAGTATATTTTATTTTGCCTTAATTTTTTATTTAAAATTTTTAAACTTGTTTTTACTTCATTTCAATATTTGATATTTTAAAGTGGATTATATAAATCTTTTTTTTAATTCTATTCATGTATTTAGCTTTTTTGATATCATCTATATAATTTAATTATCTTACTTTTAAATTATAATTAATTTTACTCATTTTTATTTGAACTAAAGCCTCTTACAAAATAATTTAAAATGAATGAGACAAATAATTAAATTAAAAAATATTTATAATCTCATATAAAATCGGTTTGACTAGATAGACCAAGTTAAAAGGGTGCAGTATCATGTGCCCATGTGAAGTCTGCCTGCAACTGTTGCAGAATTTTTTAGGCTAATGTGCTTACTTTTAGCACCAAACATGCACATATAAATGTAGTTATACTATAATGAAATACTTTTATTCCGTTTGATTAGTGGTATTAAATTGTGGTAATAAATTAAAATAATTTTACTGTAAAATTTTATCAAAAGTTTCATGTTATTCACATGGTAATGAAACTTCAAACACAAAATTATTTTGTTTATAAATTTTCATTACCACATAATATCACAATGATAATGCAATGGAATGAATTTTATGAAGAAAATAAGACGCTTGAAGTTGGACAAGCATAGTCATAAGGTAAATTAGAGATGTTTTAACCATAATTACACTAGTATTTTATTCTCATTACCAACGTTTATTACCACCTATCAAACGGACCGTTAATATTTGTCTTTTATGCAGTTAAAATTTTAATATAATCAATAATACTACTAATTATGCATAATAAAAAATAAAAAATTAGGCATAATAAAAAATAAAAATTATTAGTTTTAATAATCTTTGTATTGACACGAATAAAAATTTTCAATTAATTATATTTTAATTCATAGATTACTAATAAAACAAAATTTAAATGAGTGATATGCTTCTATAAAAATTTTCTTTATTTTTTCGGTCATTTTTGTGCAAAGCAATATACTAACTAATTTACCCGGTGTATATTTACATGTAAGTTTGTTTTTTATTTTTTTGAATTCAAGTGATGTCAATTGAACTCCGTAACATCACAATAGATACGTCTGCGCCAAAAACTAATAATATTTTTATATAGATTAAAAAATAGAATCTTAAGGTTTTGTATAAATTGAACTAAATAGGCATCACCAGCATGGTCGTTGGCAAGCAAGGATAGGCAGAGTTGCCGGCAACAAAGACCTTTACCTTGGCACTTTCAGTAAGTTACCACTATTTCTTCATTTATTACCACTTATCTTTTAAACAGTTATTAAATTTATATTTTTTTATATAATTTTGTATATTTCAATTTTTTTCGTAGTTTTTCACTTTTTTGGTCGTGGTGATCTTATTTAGCTCACCTTTTTTATTTACTTACTGTTTTTTTATATTTATGAACGCTAATAACAAAATTAACCATTATAAAGTCGGTACTTGGATTTTATATTGCTTGCACTCGTATATGTATAACAAATCTAATGCTTATTGGTTTCACATACGGCCTGTTTGGTTATTAGTAATGGGAATGATTTATAGTGAAAAATTTCATCAAAAGTTCTATATCATTATCATGGTAATGAAACTTTCGTCACAAAAAAATATTTTTTGTTTGCAAATTTCCATTACCATCTAATACCACCTCTCCCATTATTAGTAATGCGTTCGAATGGATTTTATGAAGAAAATGAGATGATTGGAGTTGGACAAACATGACCAAGATAACCAGAGATTTTTCACCTAAATTTACACGAATTTTTCAATACCCATACTACCGTTTATTATTACCTACCAAACGAGTCGATAATTCAAATAACAGAATTGCTCAAATACTAACTTTTGGAAGTTTCCTCACCTAGTAATTATGTTGATATGAACAATTTTGGCACACTATCACTTGAAGTTAAGACTTGGACTACCCACCTTTAAAAGTCAATGAAAATGTGGTGTAACTAGAGTATTTACTACGCAAATTATTTTAACTCTAATGGAAAGTACAATTTGTGAAACTTGAAAAATAGAGCAAGGACGATTCAAAATAATGATCAAGTGGAATATTATAATTTGAGATGGTAGAAAATTAGATTGAGTGGTAAAAAATTCATATGATGAATATATTGGTTTATGAATTCTACCCAATCAATTGTAATGAATGCTTTGGCATTGCTTTTTTTTTTTTTTTTTTTTTTTTTTTTTTTCTATTAATGCTTATTAGTCTCGTAGTCTACTTAACCTAAATTATTTGAGATGGTAGAAAATTAGAACAAATTGAGAAGTACTCTTGAGATGACCATTAAAACTATTATATCGGTTCAGTTTCTTTATTAGTCAACTTAACATAACTGTTCAAATACCCTAGCAGTCGGTCTCTGGGTTGTAGTTATAAATTTTTTGGTATAAAAATATAAGGGAAACACTTACTTGATCCTAGATAAAATTTGTTACTAGACATAAATGGGTAGTAACTATCCATTACTCTTGAGAAAGGATTGAATGAGGAGTATTGATAATTAAATCCCTTTCTTCAATTCTTGGTATTAAAAAGCTTATACCAAACACCCCTTAAAGCATAAAAAGTGATTACTTTACATTGAATCAGCCCAATTTTAATAGTCTCACCATAAGATCGTCTCTTTTGACAATTCGCAAAACTTGTACATAAAACCAACTCTAAATATATTTTGGCTTTAGGCGAAATAACATATTGGGGATTTTTCTTTACAATTTATAATCTATTTAGACCTTCTACAACCATTAGTTTTTATTTTTTGACAAGAGTCTTAGGCGACGACCCCTCTTGCCCGCCCTCAGGATCGACCCTGACTCTGACTCTATGAATGCTGATGTGTAAATTGTGGGCCCACATTCACCTAAAGTTAAAACTTACCAAATGAAATGATTTGATTCCAGGCACACAGGAAGAAGCAGCAGAAGCATATGACATAGCAGCAATAAAATTCAGAGGATTAAATGCAGTAACTAACTTTGAGATTAACAGATATGATGTTAAAGCCATTCTTGATAGTGCCACTCTTCCCATTGGAGGTGCTGCTAAAAGATTAAAAGATGTTGAAGATTCCCATTCTGATAAACAACAAATCATTACCCCAATTACCCATGATCATTCCCATCTTTCTTCTTATGCTAATGGGATTCCCAACTTTCATTCCTGGCCTGGAATTGCATTCCCACAACCCCAACAAACAATCACAATGCAGAATTACCCTTATGCTACTAATTCCCATCCACAAAGGGTATGGTGTAAGCAAGAAGTACAGGATTGTAATGATCATGATTATCAGAATCATCTTAATCAAATTCAGATTAATACTGGGTCTGGGTGTGGGACCCATAACTTTTTTCAGATGCATAATTTGATGGGTTTGGAGAATTCTTCTTCTGGTATGGAACAGAGTTCTGGGTCTAACTCTGTTCTTTATGGGAATGGGAATGAGGGTATTGCTGGGTATGGATTCCCTCCTGTACCTGAAGATGGGAATGGGAATGGGAATGGAAATGGGAATGGGAATGAGAATTATTATTATTACTCACAAGGGAATGGTAGTGTAAGAGGAAATGTTGGGACTTATGATCAAGGATCAGCTTGTAACAACTGGGTCCCAACTGCTATACCTGCACTCGCCCCGAGAACGACCCATTTGGCTGCTGTTGGTGGTCATGAAGGAGGAGGGATCCCTACTTTTACCGTCTGGAATGACACATAAATTCTGAATCCTCGATCTGTCACTATAAGCAGCAATTTCAAAATGACAGAGAAGTATTTTTAGTATTAATTTGTAGTATTGTTTAACAGATTTTAACTTATTAGGAGGATGAAGTTAGGTATCTTTTTCATTTTATTTTATAATGTTAGGTGATATTATATGGAAATTGCACAGGGATCTAGCCTGGAGTTCGGTAATAGCAATGGGTTTTGAGTGATCGGAATTCTCACTTTTGCTATGATTTTGGGAACTTTAGGTTATTTTGATCCTCGGAAAGTTTTTGTTTTTTGGCTCTTTTAGCTACACCAGGCTTTGTAATTTTGAATTTTTTAACATTATGATGATACAAAGAATGGAAGTTCTCCTTTCTGTATACATTTTTCTCCTGACTGTATGTTCAATGGTATTCTTTATCTTTACTCCTTATATTCATTCGTATAAACGAGATTTCATAGTTTTTTAGTTTCGAATTAACAAGTATGTCTTATAGTTTAACACTAATTTGCTATCCAAGGTGATAAAAGTAATCATTTTTGATGACATTGTGAAGTGTAATGCAAGTTATAGGTCAGTTCATTTACATAAGTTTTTCTTATTGGTTAAATTTAGCTTACCATTCAAAATTGAAGTATTATAAAGTGAATGTAATATGGGGATGAATCGGATTCTAGAACTAAACACATTTAAAAGGTACTCTAAGTAAATAACGGTGATTTATAATATTGATTTGATAGGGTGGGACTTATAGAATATTTTTGCCTACTGTACCATTTGGATGGGGGACACCACATAGTTAAACTCATTTTTTAATTTTCTGAAATTTATGTTACACTGTTCAATATTAATAAAATTATTTATCAAATAATAATCAAGACTTAAGTAGACTCGAACCGTAAAAATAGATAATGGAGGTTAGAAATTTTGATCAGGTGTCCTAATCACATTATCTACACTCCCCATTATGCTAAAACAACAAACATGAAATAATATATGAAAGTCATTATGATAAAGGTGGATGGAATAAAATTCCACAATTTGGAAAATATTACCAACAATTCGGAAAATATTACTATGGAATTCTACAATGGCATTGAAGTGTTAGGAATTTTATCATTAACAAAAAGGAATGTTCCTAGTAAGAACGAGATCACATCACTAAAATAATACGTAATGGACTTGCATATAATATTTGGCGTGTAATTCTCCTACAACCACATGATTGTTTGGTGTGTAATTCCCCTACATCAAATGTGTACGTATGCAAGCAACGCTCATTACCCAGAGTTTACGAGCCCGAACCAATGAGTACCGTGTGGGTGTGTCCAGACAAATCAGCCCACATGTGATTATATGACGAATTGTCATAGCCTAATAGGACGGTAGAAACTAGAAACCACAACAACACTTGAATTCTAACACTTGAATTCTAACATGGCATTGAAGTGTTAGGAATTTTAGCACTAACTAAAAGGAATGTTCCCAGCAAGAACGAGACACTAGAAACAACAACAATAAATAGCTCTTACCTCTGATGAATTTGTAAGTCAGATATCCGCAACTCAAAATAAATAAAAAGACAATAGATACAACTCTAAACAAATAAGGAGTGCACTACATAATGTTTTTTTAGTACCTTTCCTAGTTTCCTCTAAGAAATTGGCTTTAATTCTCATATTTGAGGTAATTTTGTTTTTCTTGATCATCCTTTCTCATTGCAAGTTTGCTTAAAGCTTCCATGGAAAACCATAAAAACTCCACTATCTTCTTATTTATCTGTCTTATTTTTGTTCATTTTAGTACATTATCTGCCTTAAACTCTGAAGGGAAAGCTTTAATTTCACTTCTAAACAAATGGGTAGTTCCAAAATCACTAAAATATAGCTGGAATTCTTCCCAACTTACCCCTTGTTCATGGAAAGGTGTAAAATGTAGTAAAACCCAGAAAATATTTTCTCTTAACTTGTCCAATCTTGGTATTTCTGGTCCTGTGGGACCAGAAATTGGCCAATTTAGTAATTTAAAAGTTCTAGATCTTTCTGGAAACAATCTCACTGGTACAATCCCTACTGAAATCACCCATTGTAGTCTTCTAGAAGTTCTAGATCTTTCTGCAAACAATCTCACTGGTTCCATCCCTAATGAAATCACTCATTGTAGTCTTCTAGAAGTTCTAGATCTTTCTGAAAACAACCTCACTGGTGCTATCCCAGATAACATGGGAAGCTTCCAAAACCTGCAGGAACTTTCCCTTTACAGTAATTTACTGATGGGTATGATTCCTGAGTCCTTGTTTCATATCCCAAAACTTCAATATCTTTATCTTGATTCTAACCAGATTAGTGGATCTATACCTTCTTCTATTGGGAATTGTTCTGCCCTTAAAGAAGTTTATCTGAATAACAATCTTCTTACTGGTGAATTGCCCTCGAGTATCGTTAATCTCGAAAGTTTAACACATTTAGGAGTAAGCTTAAACCGTCTAGAAGGTGAAATTCCTTCTTTTGGTTATGTTGGTTGTAGGAATTTGAAGATTTTAGACTTATCAGTAAACCGTTTTAGTGGTGTGATTCCACAAACCCTAAGCAATTGCACCCGTATGTCAAATTTCTCGGTCATGACTAACGAACTAGTTGGGTCGATCCCATCTTCATTCGGTTTGCTCACTGAATTGACAATGCTTTTCCTATCTGAAAACTCGCTGTCGGGAAAAATCCCCCCAGAGCTCGGAAAATGTAAAAACTTGACAATGTTGCAGTTGAATGACAATAAACTCGAGGGTGAAATTCCAAGCGAACTTGGAATGTTAACGAGTTTGGTAGTCCTTCGGTTGCATAATAATAGTCTGATAGGTGAAGTTCCTCTAAGGATTTGGAAGATACAAACCCTAGAGTTGATTCTTATATATAATAACAAATTGTCCGGAGAGCTTCCTAATGAATTAACCGAGTTGAAACACCTTAAGAATCTTACTTTAGCTGATAATGAATTTTCGGGGATCATACCATATCGGTTGGGGATGAATAGCAGCTTGGTTTTGATTGATTTCACTAACAATAAGTTTTCAGGGGAAATTCCGCCCAATTTGTGCTTCAAAAAACAGCTGCAAGTGCTAGATTTGGGAAGCAATATGCTCAGTGGAAGCATACCTTCAAAGCTCGGTAGCTGTTCTAGTTTGATGAGGCTTAGGCTCGAACAAAATAATCTCACCGGAGTGATTCCTGACTTTGAACGAGAAAATAGCTTGAATTTCGTTGACTTGAGTGGGAATAAGATTCGTGGGAATGTGCCATCAAGCCTTGGTAATTGTCGCAATCTCGCTTGGATCAACTTCACTAGCAATGAACTTTCGGGCGCTTTACCAAAAGAGCTCGGAAAATTGACTGAACTTAGCTATGTTTTCATTGCTCACAACAAATTGGAGGGCTCTTTGCCGCATGAACTAGGGGATTGGCATAAGGTGCTTAAGTTTGACCTATCTTTTAACTCTTTGAATGGTTCAATACCCACAAGTTTTAAGAACTTGACATCCTTGTCGATCTTAGATTTGGGTGAAAACCGTCTTACTGGAGAAATCCCATCATATTTCTCCGAACTTCAAACGCTCCAAGAACTTCATCTTGGTGGGAATAGACTACAAGGATCGATTCCATCCTCGATCACTGCATCAAATAATTTGATCCTATCCGCCTTGAATCTTAGTAACAATCGTCTAACAGCTCACTTGCCGTCTGATTTCAAGAATTTGGCAAGTTTACAGTGGATTGATGTATCTCACAACCGACTGACCGGATCATTGGAAGCTCTTGTTAATATGCCGGGTTTAGATTCCATTAATGTATCATATAATCTCTTCTCTGGGCCGATACCCCCATCGTTGTTGAAGCTCTTCGACAAATCCGCATCATCTTTTCTCGGTAATCCTGAGCTTTGTGTAGACTGCACTCACTTCATTAGCTTCGCTTGCACAGGAAGCTCGCAAATCAAAAGTTGCATTACTATGCAGCAGAATCACAAAGGACTGCACAAATATCAAATTGCAATGATCGTCCTTGGATCATCAATCTTTGTGTTTTTAGCAGCATTTTCTCTGTTTTGTGTATATGCTAACCAGCGAAAACCCATAAAGGATGTCGAATTTTCGTGCGTGGAGAGTTCTGACACTTTGCACAAAATCATGGCATCTACGGAGCATCTTGACGACCAGCACATCATTGGAAGAGGAGCACATGGAACTGTCTACAAGGCAGTATTAGGCCCAGACGAAGTTTATGCTGTCAAGCAATGTTATTAAAATCGCGAGTTGGATCGTAAAATCGTGCGATTTTACGATTCTAGATGGACCTAGCGAGTTGGATCGGAAGCAAAATCGGAATCAGTTAAAATCGGTGGTAAAATCGGTAAAATCGGTCAAACTCGTTAAAATCGGTCGAGTTTACCGAGTTTACCGATTCTAGCAAAAGTGCCTCTTTAACCTTTAGTTTATTTGATTAATGCCACGTGCCTCTTTTAACATTTGACAAAACCCTAAAAATCATTTTGCAGCCGTTACCCACTAACAGAGTAACCTCCATCTTCTAGATTTATCACCTTCCTCCTCCATTTTTATTGAACTCAACCTCCATCTTCTTGATTTATCACCTTCCTCCTCCATTTTTATTGAACTCAACCTCCATCTTCTCGTTTTTTAACCTTCCTCCTCCATCTTCTCGAGCTTCGTGGGTCGATTTTTCACCAGTCCAGCATCGAATCGTGAGCAGTGCAGCAGGTTCTTATCTTTTACTTGAATTTCTTTATCTTGAATAGTTTAATTGTATTTAGTTTATTTGATTCATGTTAGATTAATTAGTCCAGAATACTTGATTCATGTTAGAACTTAGATTAAAATAGTATTTAGTAATTAGTATTTAATAAATTTGATTCATGTTAGTTTATAATAGTGTAATTGTATGTTACTGCTTCGTGGTGTTATAATTATTTACTTATGAATATGATTAGTTGTTACTTGTTAGTACTCAGTAGTCCATCTTCGTGGGTCTACTGCTTAGATTATAATGTTAGAACTTAGTTGTTAGTAATTAGTATTTTGTTATTTATTTATGATTAGTTTTACAAATAATTCATGACTCATGACTATTTATTTGGTGTGTTTTTGGATTTAAATCAGTATGTCTACTTCCGGTTCTAGTACTGGCAAAAATAAGAGAAAAAATGCATGTGGTAATAGGGCTGACCCAGGTTGGGAACATGGTACTGATGTTGATAAAGAAGAGTGGAAAAAGACTGGTTGTACTATTATGTCCGATGGATGGAGCGAATTTTAATGATGTTGAAAAAAAGTAAGTTTCCATTTTTCATTTCTTTTTCACTTTGGAGCGAATTTGGATTGCCTACAGCTATCTTGACTAGAACAAAGAAAACTCCAGGTAATTTCTTTTTCACTTTTTAACTTTTTATATATCCATGACTTCTTTATATAAATATGCTTATATAATTGTTCATGTCTTATTTATAGCCGATTGGTGGGATTCATATGGTGATGAATGTCCAGAATTAAAGAGATTTGCTATAAGAATTCTAAGCTTGACATGTAGTTCATCTGGTTGTGAACGAAATTGGAGTGCCTTTGAAATGGTATATAAACTATTTGTGCAATCTTAAATTGTTCATGTCTTATTTTGTACTTAGTATTTGTTTAAATTCGTATTAGGTTCACACAAAGAAAAGAAATAGGTTGCAACAACAAAGAATGAATGATCTAGTTTTTGTCATGTACAATCTTAAATTGAAGCGTAGACAAGAGAAACGAAAGAGTGCAACAATAATACAATCACCTATTGTTTTGGATGACTTGCCATATGATGAATGGATAGCTGAGATTGAAGATCCAGTTCTTCCATCTGATAACCAATGGCTAAATGATCTTGATAGAGCTGCCCGGAGATTTACTAGATCAGTAGCACAGACTGGAGGCGAAAGCACCGATGGAGAACCCAATGACATTGAAAGTATGTTTCCCCTTCGCCTTTTTTTAAACATTTGTTAAATGCTAAGTTAAAATACTCACTTCTTTTTTATATATAGCTGAAAATGATAATGTTGAAGTGCAATGGTTGAGTGATGATGACATAACTGCAACATTTGATGATTCGAATGAATTTGATGGAGGTGATTTGGGTGGTGGTGAGGATGGCAACATTGGAGCGACTACCACAGGAACTACAACGGGAACTGATATGGCAAGTGATGATGGAAGTTTTGGATATGATGAATGATGACTAGTGAATTATTTGTTCCAAAACTTGTATTTGACTTTATTAGTAGATAATGTAATTTACATTGCTTATAATGTAGTAGCGAAGACGTGAAGACATGAAGTAACTACCTTGACTTATGTTTTATTGCACAATATATTGGTAATAGTTGATTTTAAGTGTTTATTTTACATTAAAAATGTCTAGAAATAAATACAAACATCAAAAACTAACTAAATCTGCAAAATTGGTAGAATCGATCGATTTTACGATTCGATTTTACGATTCGATTTTAAGAGCTGCTTCCGATTCAAAGTAAAATCCCGATTTTAACAACCTTGCTGTCAAGAAGCTTGTATTTGGTGAACAGAGGGGTGCAAGCAAGAGCATGACAAGAGAAATCGAGACACTCGGGCAGATCAAGCATAGGAACTTGGTGAAATTGAAGAATTTTTGGTTGACAAAGAATTATGGTCTAATAATGTATGAGTACATGGAAAATGGTAGTCTCGGTGATGTTCTTCACAAGACAAGACCATTGTCGATAATAACATGGGATGTACGCCTCAAGATAGCTCTCGGAACAGCCCATGGATTAGCTTACCTTCACTTCGATTGCGATCCTCCAATTGTACATAGGGACATTAAGCCCGAGAACATACTCCTCGACTCTGAAATGGTGCCTCACATCTCGGATTTTGGCATAGCTAAACTTCTAGATCGAACTTCTATGTCAACACGGTCATCTGCAGTTCATGGGACTATAGGCTACATTGCACCAGGTAACAATATTTTGCGCTAGATATGAGAAAGCTTGTGTTGCATCTATAATTCTAGCCTAAATGACTCTTATGTCAGAAGACATGATAGAGTAAAAAAAACATATCTTAGGACTACAACTAGAGGACTCGACGGGTCAAGTGTCGGCACATTTTAACGGGTCATTAGCTAGTCGGGACATTAACAAGCCTTATTGTAAAGGGTCAGGACGGAACGGGTCAGATAATTATTATAGGAATTGGTGGCGGAAAAAAAAATTTACCACTTTTTTTTATATTTTTATATGATATTATTATATACAAAGGTGGGTCATTCCAACGGGATATAAAGTAGAATAAAAAAAACTATTATATGAACTTTTACAAAATTGGTCAAAGGGGGTCGGGTTAGAACATGCTTTGGGTCGTCCCGGCCCATTTAAATTTGACATGACCCATTCCGACCCAGCCCATGGAACAACTCTAACTACAACCAAAAGCTTAAGCTAATGAGTGAGATCGCAATATATGTTGTATAATCTATCAAATATTAGCCTCTATATGTTTGTTTTTGTTAAAAAAATCTTCCCATTGGTGATGAAAATCAAAACCCATGACATATTTCACTTATTTGATGAGACAGAAACAGCCTATGCAACAACATGGAGTAAGGAGTCAGATGTGTACAGCTACGGAGTGTTTTTGCTCGAAATGTTAACCAGAAAGCGAGCAGTGGATGCATCTTTTCCTGAGGGAATCGACTTAGTCGTATGGGTGAGATCGATGTGGAATGGTTCCGAAGAGATTGATCAGATGATTGATGCTACACTCCTAGAAGAGTTACAGGATTCAAGGGTCATGGAGCAAGTTCATGATGTAATGTTCATAGCTTTGAAATGTACTGAAAAGGAACCAAGAAGAAGGCCAACTATGAGAGATGTTGTGAAGTTGTTAGATGATGCAAATCTGTACTAACAACGAACAAAGGGTGTCGTCCTAGTCATTCTTGGCTAATCTGTCACGCCCTTCTGATTTTGTAATTTTTCTTAACACGTCTATATACATACATATATACATACGAGTTATCAGTTATATCGTGTCAAATATAGATGACTTGATTAGTAAGCCTTTGCATAGTGACATGAATCCATTAGGATAGAGTATGCATCTTTCTATCATTGTCAAATTTTAAAGAACACTTCATTTTGGAGCAAAATCATAAACACATTTTGCAAAATAATTATTTTATTATGCAAAAATAACAAAAAAAACATCTTTTTAAGTGCACAAGTTCTTGTATAAGACGGTCTCATAAAACCTATATTATACTTAAATTAAATAATCTAATAATAAAAGCTTTTAACATAATAGACCTTATATACAGACGGTCTCAAAGTATATATTATACATGAATTACAATGAACAAAACCAGCTTTTGTCATCATTCATGAAGTTGAATAAACAATTGCAAGTGAGCTAATATATTAGATTATATTAATCCAATTTCCAACCAATTAATATACTCATTTGTCACACATCATCATCATACTGGTGTATCTCGCTCATAGACAAACTATGGCCAGGGTCTGGAGAGAGAAGATATACGACATCTCATACCCATATAAAAGAGTACGGTCAGAGAGTTTCTCGACTCTAAAGGCTCTTCAATGAGAACAGTTCCTCCAACTATCCGAAAGCCTGCAACTCATTTGTCACACCATTTTGCTAATATTTTATTAATTATTGTGTTTATTTATTATTTTAATAAACAACTTGAATGGTTTTTACCTCATTTAGAACACAATGTTCCAACTTCCATTCTCGTTGCGCCTCCCCTTCTCTCCGTCTACTAATACAAAAAATAATCGACGACTTTGGCAATCGGCAATATCGGAAAATCATCAAGTGATCGGAAAGCTGAAATTAGAGAAAAAATGGCGGAAATTAGGTTAAAAATCCTGTTAATATTGATGTTAATGGCGATAAATGTTTACGGGGAATGGAAATCAAGTAGAAGCAGAGTTATAGAAGTAAAAGGAGGGGATGATACAGTAGTTTGGGTGGTTCAACTCTCGGATCTTCATTTTAGTGTTCATCATCCTGATAGAGTTCTTGATTTCAGAAATTTTGTGGGTCGTTTTCTTTCCATTATAAACCCTTCTCTTGTTCTCATTACTGGTGATCTTACAGGTTTTTCTTCTCTATTTTTCTCTTTAATTTCATATTTTGATGTATCTATGTTGAATTGTTGGGGTAACTGGGTAAGGCAGTAGAATCACCGGGGATTACTCCTATATCCGATGTGATTTGAAGTAAAGAAAAACTAGTTGTTTTTTTAAAAGAAAAAATAGATAACGATAATAAATGAGAAGAGAGAATGAATTGTGCAGTTGAAATAAAAACTAGTTAAAATGTGTAGATGGGATTTAAAAGGAAGTGGTAGCCAAGTTCAAAAATAGAAATGATACAAACTACGATGGACAAAAATGAAAAATAGTGCATATTACACAGAAAGTACTTCCTCCGTTCTATAATAGTTGCTATTATTGTGTTGGAAAATGTCACAATCTAAACGGCTAAACAATTATGTAAAAATAGGGCTGCGGTAACGGTCACAAAACAATATTATGGTCAATTTCACTGTCAATGTAGGGAGAATTTTAGAAGTGTGATATTAGAACTTTAGAAGTGGGTTTTGAACTGAAGGTTAATTGATTTTTTTGGGAAAATATTTGATCCATATGATAGGCTTGAAGACAACTTACCAAATAAAATTCACTTATCATAAAAGATTAATGACATGGCAATTGATCTTTTATTTTGAGTAGCATTTATTTATCACAAATTCTTACTTGAGAGAGTCTATACAATAGATGTCTCAAGTTTTAAGGTTGGCCAATTGATAAATTAAAAAAAAAAAACGAATTGGTGGTTTTGTAAGTTAAAAGGAAGATATGAATTGGGCTCTTGAAAGACGTCTATAGTATAGACGGTCTCTCAAGAGAGGGTCTGTTTATTTATAGTTAAAAGGCTAGAAAAACCTTAGTAAATTCTTCTTATAGGTGATGAGAATTAAACTCTAATTATAAAAGAAAAGCACTCAACTACTATGTTAACCCACAATTCCAATTTTAGATTAATTTAGATTTCAATTTTGGTTTGATGAGTTAAATGTAGAGCATCCTTGTAATTAAGATCAAATCGTAGGATCGTACTATAAATTCAAATATGTTAAACACTCTAGTCCTTAGTCGTAATTATTCATTTCAAAAAGCAATAAACTATTGTGATATGTAAAAAAAAATTAACTTCATTTATAGTAAATAAATTCAAATATATAGCTTTTTGAACTGATAATTTCATTTAAAATGGAAAATGTAGGCCTAGGTTTGAGGAGGGTATGTACTGCATTCACATTTCTAATCCAAGGCCTCTTGTGTAAGGTGCGTTATAGAATATATAATATATTATAGTATTTCAATTTTCAACCATCAGCTTAAGCTTAGGTTGAGTATTTGAGTTGGTTCTTGATGTCGAAACGAGAAAGGGGTAGTTATACATGGTGAATATTAGGAATCTTGTCATTGTATGTGCTCTTTAAGATTAATTATCATTGTTAAGTATCATTATGTTGGGTTAGCATGAACATTTATCATGTAAGCTTGAGTTTCTATATTGTTTTTGGTTGATCTATAATTAGATG
Organism: Amaranthus palmeri; assembly: GCA_019776075.1. Taxonomy (NCBI): domain Eukaryota; kingdom Viridiplantae; phylum Streptophyta; class Magnoliopsida; order Caryophyllales; family Amaranthaceae; genus Amaranthus; species Amaranthus palmeri. Next base: position 754,676 of record JAAKBH010000010.1, read on the forward strand.
GGAAGAGCAAAGATCTATTAACAATGAAACAAAATGTGCAAGAGTGGATCGAATACCGAGATGTGATGGAAGATGTGATCAAGAAGAGTGGGTTGGACAAGAGCATATTTTATGATCTTAGAGGCAATCATGATAATTATGGTGTACCTTCTGTTGGTGGCACCTTCGATTTTTTTTCGAATTACAGTCTCAATGCCCAAGCGGGAAGAAATGGCCGTGTAAATAGCGTCACACTTCAGGTATATTTCCTTGCTCTTACTTTCCCATAATATTGTTCATTAGCTTTAGGTGAAGATGATTAGAAAATAGTTACAATTTCATCACTAAATGATAGTGTATATTAAATATCATTGGGGACGATTTGAGTTTTTGACATGATATCAGAATTCAAAATGACGGAAGTTCATAAATTCAAATCTCATTTGCCCTTCATTTCAACTTGAAAATTTAGCATGATGTATGAGGACTCGTGTTGTAGCCGCAGTTATAGCACATAGGGCTCTCGTTTGAAAGGGCAAGGACTTCAACTATCAGCTCAAACTTATGGTTGATTTTGTTCCTTGACTCTAAATGGAGTAAGAAAATGATTGGTAATCAACGGTAGGATTGAGGTTTGTTGTCTATTGTAGTTTCTTTTAAGGGTCGAGACTCTAGTCTTAGGTCTGCCTAAGCCATGGTCCGAGTCATTTGATAAAAATTCTATGATAATAATGAATTGTGTAACATATAATAAAGAAATGGTAGCCGAATTAGTTTAACACACTGGAAAATTTGAGTTTGCAGACAGGAATCAGAAAGCATCTATTTGTTGGGTTTGATAGCACCATGGCTGTTGGCCTCAGAGGTCCGACCAATGTTTTTGGGCATCCAACCGACCAACTATTAGCCGATTTGGAATCTGAACTATCGAAATGGGATTCTGAGCCAAAGAACAAAGTGATAAAGATCTTATTTGGGCATTATCCTCTCTCGTTCTCGACAGCCTCCGAATCTGGAAGGACCTTGAAAGATGTTTTTCTCAAACATTCAGTCTATGCTTACCTATGTGGACATCTGCACGCAAAGTCATGGCGAAATCTAAAACGACACCATCGATTAGGCAATGATCTTATTCAGTTAAATATGCAACAAACATCGTCTAAGAATGTGCCGTATGGCTCATCCCGAATCCAGGAATTTTGGGAGTGGGAAATGGGTGACTGGATGAAGAACAGATTTATGCGGGTTTTGGCTATTGATAGAGGTCATGCTTCTTTTGTTGATATTAATTTAAACTCGGGTGTTCAGAAAACTATTATCTTGCCGACTTTTCCACTGGACTCGCGACTCATACCATCACCTCCACTCAATGAATACGAGAATCAATCAATAAGAGCGTTAGTCTTTTCGACATCTTTAATCATCTCAGTCGTGGCTCGAGTATATGACTCGCACCTCGAAAAACTTCTAGTTTTGGAGCAACCAATGACAATGATCAAGGATGATTCCTCAAGAGGAGCTCTATATGCTACACCTTGTACTTTCGAAACATTTGTTAACCCATCTCCGGACCGATATTGGCTGCAGATCGAAGCAATCGATGTGGAAGGAAGATCAACCTTTACCGACTTAAGACCATTTTCAGTTAACGGTCTTACAAACTCTCCGTCTTGGACATGGAATGAGTTTATGGTCATGGGTTGCCAATGGCCTGATTTGTACATCCCAATACTCTTTTCTATTCTCGGGTTTTTCCTCTTTATTCTTCTTCTACCCGCGGCTTTACAAATATGTACCAACAAACAGTACACATTGCAAAATTTCTGCACAGATAAAACTCTGATAAATGGTATCGGATGGGTCTTGATCGAGCTATACAAGCTGCGTTCCGTTTGGCTTGGTTTTCTAGCTTACTTGTTGTACCTTGTTCTATTCCCTTGGTTTTCAGGACAGATTTTTACTGCTGGTACTGAAAGGGGCTATATGACTTACAAAGGTTGGGTTGTGAAACATCACGAAAAAAGCGAAAAATCGGAGTTTTTTGGATATCCTGATATAATGTTGTTAGTCATTCCTCATCTGGTATATGTAGTTTCCCCTTCTATTTTGGTGGCTATAGGATTAGCTGCAGAAAATGACAAGTATAGAGTACAATTTTTAACATTTTCAAGGAAAAAGGAGGATGATCTTCATGAGACTCTTGATAGTAAACAGAATAACAGTCAAGCTCATAGATTTTTCAAGTTTCTTATACTTTCTAGATGGATCAGGAAATTTCTTTTGGTAGTTTGTCTCATGATCTTCTACAAGCATTTCAAGGTAAGCTTTCATCAAATTGTTTAGCATACGCTTAAACTTTTGGTTGAAATTGTTTCTTGACATGGTATCAGAGCCAGCGTGAAAAGATTTCATCTCAACCAAAAACTTAAGCTTCTGGTTGAGGTCCTATGTTATGTTATATACTCTAATAAAAACAACAAAAGTGTTGGGGTCTTAACGTCAACGACATTTACAACTTCAGATAAACACGTATACATGATTTAATGAGTTAGTATACTCTAATACATTGCAATTTGACTTTTTGGCTCCGTTGATAAGGTTTTTTTCTAGAAAAGCCGGGTTTTGAAAAAAACGATTTGCATCTCGACTTTACTTTAGCTCTATGCATTAAACTCAATCAGGGTGTGTTTGGCAAACGGGTTTTTAATCAAGTTTTTTTTTGGCTTTTGACTTTTGGCTTGTGATTACAGAATTGCAGAATGGTGGTTAAAGCGTATGAAATGAATCCATTGTTACATTTCCCAGTTTATACATTTGCAATTCCTCTGCTGCTCACATTTTCTGTCTGCAAAACCTGTAAATGCTAACAGTATCAGGCTAAGCAAGCCACTCAATAGGCTGTCATGAAGTTTAACATTATATGATGTCGTTAAAATACATACATATATATATATATATATATATATATATATATATATATATGCAGAATCGACTTAATTAAAAGATTAAACTGATGGTTGAAGCTCCAGCATCATGATATGATAGATTGATTCTCAGAATACATGTGTACATTTTATATGAAGGGTTATTTGGTAAATGACTTTTTGTTTGGCTTCTAGATTGTTAGTTTATTACAAAGTCAAAATAGATGTTTGGTAATACTTCCACCGTTTTTTTTGTTGCACCATTTTTATTTTTTACACTATTTATCATTTGATAGTGTTTTACATAGTGCGGCTATTAAACGAGAAAAAAACATAGTCATTTGGGATCTTGTTTTATTTATTTCGTCGGATACTTTCTTAATATCAAATTTTTATAATTTTTAGTTGAGTATAATTCTAGATAATTAATTCGACAAATACATTGGACTGCATGAAGAGGTGTTTTGGTGCAAGTGAAAAAACGGAGGAAGTATGACTTTTGAGTCAAAATCTATTAAATTGTTTATGGACTTTCATTTGATTTTCCAGCGAGTTAAGTCTTGTTTAACTCACCTCTAAAAATATAAACAGTAAAATCAATTTTAATCAACAAAAATCAATTACAATAAAAAAAATTTAAGAATTAGTAAAAATCAATTTAATTACGAAAAATTTGTTATAATTAATTAAATCAATTGAATTAACAGAATGAGTTGAATCAATACAAATCAAGATGGTAAGCCATTAAACTTTTAGATTATCTTAATAATTACACAATTAAAGTTATCTTAAATAAATACAAGCGATCTTTCTTGGGAGAGACCGTCTTAGAATAAGACGGCCTAATATTCCAGCTCATCGCGCTCCTTACATGCATTTTTTCTTGTTTTTCATTTTTTAGACATTTTTCAATTTTAATCTTAAAGATATCAATGTTGACCTTAAAGAAACAAAAAATTGATAACGGTCTTAAACAACTTTTTGTGAAATACACTAAATAACAAAAGTTTACTAATTCAAGTCCGAAAAAACAGGATTATTATTGTTTTAAAAAAAACAGGATTATAAAAAATTGGATAAATGGAGATTAATAATCCCAACTTTGCGTGATCCGCTCAAAACAATCTCAACTTTCGCATATTTTCTAATATACCTAACTTTGCCACTTTGTTGCTCAGGATATACCCTTTAATATGGAAACCGGTTATAATAGGTAATTCACCTCTTTTGTCATGGAAATAAGAAGGATAAATGGAGATTAATAATCCCAACTTTGCGTGATCCACTCAAAATAATCCCAACTTTCGCATATTTTTTGTTATAACCGGTTATGACAGGTGAATTACCTATTATAACCGGTTACCATATTAAAGGGTATGTCCTGAGCAACAAAATGACAAAGTTAGGTATATTAAAAAATATGCGAAAATTAAAATTGTTTTGAGCAGATCACGCAAAATTGGGATTATTAATCTCCATTTATCCTAAAAAATTTTACTTCCTAAATTACAATTATAATAAGGAAAAAAAATTGTCATCAATCTTTTCTATCATTAAAACCACCCGTTAAACCTCTCAAAATTCTCGGTTTTCACATATTTCAGTCAAAACCCCCAAACTCGAGCGAGCTAACTCAGCCATGGACAAACCTTCCAGTTCAAGGCCACCTTTACCGGTCACCGACTATTACCAAGACGAAGACGCGATTTTATCGAAATCAGAATTCTTGACTCGGGATGAAGTTCTAAAACGGCGGGTGCGTCGACTGAGACGACTCTCCAATTTTTACCGAAATTATTACTGGTTGTTAATGGAGGACGTGAGGATAAAACATCGGGAGTATGTCTGGAAGTATGGAAAGAGTCCTTGCATAGAAGAAAATGGTGATGTTGTTGTAAAGAGAGAGAATGGCGATATTGGTGATGAAGTTCTTGATAATAATGTTGACAATGGTGATAAGTTAGGGTTAGGGTCGGATGTAAATTTCAAGAGGTGTGCGTTTTCGGCGTGTTCAGCGAAAGCTATGGCGTTAACGAACTATTGTGTTGCTCATATTGTGATGGATACCAAACAAGTGCTATACAAACGCTGCAAATCTCCGCAGACGGTTTTGAAGAGGTTTTTCTCTTTCTCTCATCTTATTTTTGCCTCTATTTATTTTTATTATACTGATATTGATTGATTGTATTGTGAATTGTTCTTTGCATCTTTGATTTTGCATTTATATTTTTTGGTGCTTTTTCTTGAAAGGAAGTTGATTCATGATCCTTAGTTTAACGATTTATGTCAATGATGTATATAATTGGAAAATTAATAATTAGGCCTAAAAAAGGCTAAAGCTTTAGTGGTTTATTAGTCATGTATCCACCGGAGAAGTCAATTACCATGTTGGTCGAATGAAGAGGGAAAAAGATAATAGAAGTTGTCTCTGACTTGATCTCAATACCTTTGAAACACTCCATTCGCAGGAATCAACTCAACGACTAGTTTCGCGTGTTATATGTTTCATACACAATTTAATATCAATAGGACTTTAATCGAATGACATGGGCCTTGGCTTAGTCAGGCCTATGTCTAGATTTGCCTTGCATACATCTATGACGCTTGTTATGGGTATTAGTAATAATGTGGAGCTATTTGGAGATAAAACGAGTAGAAGTTGTGATTAAAGATGTAGGCTGTCCCGGATCTAGATTCACCTAGCATACAACTATAATGCATGTAGAAATTAATAATAGTCTAGCTTTGTAGTAGAGCTATGTGTAGACGGAACGAGAAGAAGTTGTGGTTGAAGATGCCGGAAGGCAGGAATACTTATTGTTTTAACTTTAAATACCCTACTGTATATATTTCTCAGAAAATCTAATTTTATATGAAGAGGATCTATGAGTTTAATCATGTTAAAATATGAACATAGATCAGGGATCTGAAGTCAAGATTGAAAGGAATTATTTGTTACCAAGAAGAATTTTTGGCAGCTGGTGCTCATTGGAAAGAGTTGATAAACTCTTGAGTTAGGGAAAGCAGAACCTCTTAGCTTGATGTTTGGAGGGTTAAGCTGGAGTTATGCAGCTAGCATACAAAGTCTTACATCATTTTACTTTCCCGTTTTTGGAGATAGAGTGTGATCTGTGTATTGTGTTGTATTTGGATATCAATAGGATGTGTATGAATTGATGGCTAAGAGATATACGAACAAAATTGCACGGCTTTGGAAATCTTTACGCCATTACGGTATGTGGTCAGGTGGAAGTTTTGTCCAAGTCAATTGAAAAAGGTCAGGATTGTTAGCTCTTGGATTCTTAATACTGACTGAACACGAATGGATTTTGGAAAAGTGTTTTGTATATCACTCCTTGATGGCTGAGAGTAAATCCGCTGTAGGCACGACAAAGTTTGCTTGTTGCCCGAGTATTTTGTGTTATAGACATTTTAACTTGCACATTCATTAAGACATTTTGACTTGCTTGATGACTGAGAGTAAATCCACCAATTGAATTTTTTTCATTCACTTCTCGACCTGACTCTCTTTCACACCACCTCTATTATCCTAAGAATTTACCCACCCTCTATCATCTCTAAGTAGAAATCGGATGGAGGGTCATTGGAAGCAGTAGGCCAGTAGCCAATGATAATACCAATGTATAGGATTGGATATTAACACACACAAGTTTGATATGATGGAATTGAGTGAGAGATATTGGGAGTGTGATTTTATCAATGCATGTTACATTTATTTACACTTGCGGTTAACATTTTAGAATGCTATGATTGGATATTTTAGTTTAGAAAGGCATGCACTTTGTATTTTCTTTATGACTTGGTTATTGGTATTAACAATCTCATACAAGGAATTCTAGATATTAGTGACAACCGACGAGGTAATCTAAAATGCAAAGGTTGGAGAAGACATAGCTGATTCCAAAATAACTACTCTTTGTCCTATTAGATTTGTTACATTTATCAAACGAGTTTTCAGAACCAACTTGCTACAATTCCTTTTATGTGTATGGGCCCATAGTCTCTTTTCTCGTAGCAGATTCATTTTCCTTCATTTTCAATCACACTCCTTATACTCATTTACTTTTTAATTTTTTTAATCTTTTTTCCCATTTACTCCAAACAGAATTTACTAAAAGGGAAAGATTGTAAATTAGCAAAATTTCGAGAACAGAGTAGCTGATAGTTGAAGTTAAAGGAGGATGTTAGATAAGGAACTTTGGTGTTATGTTGATTGATTAGAAGGATGATCTGTCTTTGAAATGATTGATACTCTTTGTGTCGCTAAAAGATTACCTGTCTCTCAAATAGGGGATGCTTGGCAATTGTTTTTATGTTAGCTTTTTATTTTTGGCTTTTTGGTTGGTCAAACAACAAAAAAAAAGTGTTTGGTAAATGATTTTTGACAATTAGCTTTTAAGCAAAAACCAAAACTCTATGTTTTTGGCTTTTAGCCTATGTTTTCTCTAATGAACAGTGCTAATAAATAATTTTTATCAAACATTTTCGTAACTTGTTTAAACAAGCCAACAGCTAAAATCATATGCCATTTGCCAAACAAGCCCAAAATTTTTTGACTTTGAATGCTTGTGCAGTTGTGCCAAGGAGGGGGTTGAGGCAATCTTTGAAGGACTCCTAAATAACATTTGGAATAAAAAAATTTTGAATTGAGTATTGAATGTAATAATTCAATGATTGACTATAGAATCTAGAGATGTTAGCTATTTTTGAAATGTTAGTGAATGAATTGGAATTTGGTGTGGAAAGAAGAAAAAGATTGGAACTACTGTTGCTTCCTTGTGGACTTTGCCATATTGGATAAGAAGCGGGAGGATTGAAGTCTGAGTACGAGTTGACTTATCCTGTAGTTTAGATGTCATGTGAATATATGGCATGCAAGGGATTTAGAAATATACAGCATTAGCCTATGAAATATTTTACGACTTTGAAGATTCTGATTGAACAATTAAACCAGTTTCTTAGAATTGGTAAAATGAAAGTTGCATCATCCACAAAATTTTGTGCTCTCTATTGAATGCTTTAGGAATTAGGACTATAATTCTATAAGAGATGTAATCTTGTAATTAATGCTGGAAAGTGGAAACTCTTATGCATAGTTTTTTTAAAAAAAACACAGTTCTGGGATTACATTTGAGTTGCACTAGATGTGCGTTCGGCAGTTCGTGCTTAGTTACTATACTTCCGCTACTTTGCCCCTTACGATCTGATTTTCACATGTTCTACCTTGATGATTAAATTATGATATCTTTTCCAACTTATGCAACAGCTCTTTTTGGTTGGCTCTTAACGAAAACTAAGAGCTCTCTATAATGTAGAAAAGTTGTGATTTTTTCTGGTCGTGAATACTTGCTAGTATCCTTGATTATGGTAACGATTATTTGTTTACCTTGATGGAACGAAGTGTGAGGTTATAAGTCAGCAAAGTATGTGAATACACCTTATTTTCATGATTTTCAATTACTTGCACAGAAGACTGTTTTACGGGCAATCTTAACAGGAAAGGGTTAATTTCTATGTTTACTTCTATCGCCCTCTTACATTTGGAATGTTTTAAAAAATCGCCACATTAGAAATCCTTAATTTCAAAACTGTAAAATGTTTCAGATCATAAATTATTGTCTTTGATGGTAATATATGCTGCCTTTTGTGGAAGATAAAAAACGTGTGCGATTGACCAACACCACAATTTTTTGAAGCCCTTTACATCTGTTTTAAGGGGGCAAAATTCACTAAAGTTGCTACCAAGTGGTATTTTCTAGTGATTGATTATTTGATTTAGCCGATTTTTTTCACAGCTACCGAGCACCAGTTAATGGGCAATTTAGTCCGCCTCTTATGTGTAGCAGCACGGTATTGAAATCCGACTCTCCATATCTCTGCAATAAACATGCGGAAGACACTAGGAAGCATATCTCCGCATCTTTGAGAAAGAGCGGTGCTCCTGCTACCGTATCTGCTAGGGTTGCTTCCAAGTTCCAACTCCACCTTGTGGTTAAAGAGTATGTCAACCATATTCAATCTAAAAGAAGAGCCATTGCAAATGGTAATGACCGCGTTTGAATACCTCTACATTTTATTCTTATCGACGTTTATATATCTAACCGAGCAAGACTTACATCGTGATCAAGTAAATATGAGGCTTTCCACAGCACCCGAAAGAAACTTTGCTGGCTTTGTCGTTATTCTACCGTGTTGATCTAATGTGTATGATTCTTTCCCCCCTTTTTTATCTTCTTTGTTCCGTTGTGGAAAAACGACCTACTGGCCAATGACTGAACCTGATAACGGTCGAAAGTACTGACTAACGAACTGTCTAAAAAAATCTCTACTTCGTAGTGATGTTTTTGAGTACATAAAATTGCTGTATAGGACAACGATTATGCACGTTCTCAGCTAAGGCTGAATGTTTTTATTCTTCGTTTATAATAATTGTTTGATATTGTTCGATATCGTTCTTGACTCGTGAACTACATTTTCAACTCTATAGAAGAACAGGGATGGTTCTGAGCACGTCCAAGGTGTCTGACTTTATTAGACTTCTAATTTATTGCGTTTTCTTTAGTTTTATTACTTGCTTTATAGATCTTTAAATTTGAAAAAATAAAGGAAAAAATAAACAGAGGCTTAATAGTAAAGGCACAAGCAAGAAAAGGTTTTGTTAAGCATATTATAAGCAAATTGAAGGAAAAATTTTACAATGCAATTTTGAATATTGCATTGTTGCATTGTAAAATATTCAAAATTGCATTGTAAAATATTTCCTTCAATTTTACAATGCAATTTTATTATAATCTTTTTTTAAAATTAGTTTTAAAAAATTTTCATATATGTTTTTTTCAAACTATTGTTATTATTTTGATAATATTTGTGAAGTTTGATGATTAGTTTGATATTCCATTATTTTAAAATTCCATAATTATAAATATTTTATTTTAAAGAACAAACATCAATTGTCACATAGGATGTTTGGCAAATTAGCTTATTGAGCAATTTTAGCTAATTTTGATATAAATAATAGATTGAGTGATCAAACCAACTAATGCTAGTGTTTGGTGAATTAGCTGGTTGAAAAGCTTATTGATACGAATAAGTTGGTTTTGAACAAGCTGCTTATGACAGTGAGTTTAAAATCAGCTGGTCAAATCAGTCTTTCTAAGATCACTTATCACCTAGTTAATATTTAGTGGTAAGTGTTTTTTTATTATTGAATTTTGATTGTTCTTTAATAGATTTTGTTGGTTATTATTATTAAAACTAAGTTATTGGTCAAATAGTGAATATTGTTATTGTTAATTTTTATTTGTTCCTTGTTAATCACGTTAATTGAGCAAATTAGTACATTGTCTAATTGATAGTACTCCATTTTAATACGTTTTTAATTGTCAATTCTTAAATAATGAGACACACATTTATAACTTAATAAAAGTACATATGTGTATTCTTACTCTGGTATCCTAAATTTTTTAGATTGTCTTAGAATTAATAATTATTTTTCATAATTAGCATGAAAATCTTTCACGAGCCGGAGGACTCTTTGACACACTTTCCTCCAAGGGTTCCTATCTTTAGAGACCCTTCCTGAGCCTGGGGACTCTTTTGACCGCCCTCTCTTTATGGGTATGAGACGTCGTCTATCTTCCCTCCCTAGACCCTGGACATAGATTGTCTATAAACGGGATACACTGGGTATGATGATGATGACGACAATGAATTAGCATGAAAAGTAATATTGGAAATGAAATTGATAATATAAATAGTCTTTTTAGAAAAACTATAACAATAGTAATTTTCAAAAACACATAATGGTATATTTGACAACTTGGAATTTATTTTCAAATATTGAATTGACCTAAATATTATGTTTGGCAAATCTTGAATTTGAAAATGTGGAATTGAATCAATTCTACAAAGAAGTTCAATAGTAATCAAAAATTGTTCAAGTATTAAAATTTGCAAATTTCAAATGTTAGGTATCATTTACTATTTTTAAATTTAAATATCAAATTTAAATTTTCTATTTTCAAATGAATTTTATATTGCCAAACAGTACCTTGATTTTGTGAAAATCTCTTATTAAATATTAGGGTTTTTTATGAAAAACAGCCTCAAAGTTTACCCTTTTTATGAATTACAGCCTCAAAGTTTTTTTTTTATGAATTACAGCCTCAAACTTTTAAAAGTGACCAGTATTACGGCCAAGTTACCGTTGACCACCCTGTCAACCGTTGACCAAGCCCTCTTTCCGGTTACTAATCCTTTTTCCTTTTTTTTGAGTTTTCTTTTTTCTTTTTTCTTTTTTTTTAATTTAATTCCTTCTTTCTCTTCACATCTTCATCCTCTCCCTTCTTCTTTTCCATCATCTTCATCCTCTCCCTTCTTCTTTTCCATCATCTTCATCCTCTTCATCCCTAATAAACTTCAAACACTCCATTAATCTTCAAAGTCACCATTTATCTTTAAAGACCCAATTTCTCTCCTATTAAGTAAATTGGGTATTTCCAATTTCTCTCCTATTAATCTTCAAAGTTACATATCTTTTTTAAGTAAATTGGGTCTTTTCTATTAAAATTAGGTCTTTCAAAGAAATCTATGGGAGATTGAAAGACCCAATTTGCACTTTCTTCTTGAATTTCAGAAAGATGATTTTGATGGTGGAGAAGAAGATTAATGAAGAAGAAGACCCAAATTGTCTCTTGATGTGTATTTTATTTTCTGGGTTTTTCAATGATGGAATTTTGAATAATGTTTAAAGACCCAATTTCTCTCCTATTAAGTAAATTGGGTCTATTCAATTTCTCTCCTATTAATCTTCAAAGTTACATACTCCCTCCGTTCTTATATGTGTGTCCTATTTGAAGATTTCACACATATTAAGATAGTGGGAATCTTTGTTGATTGTGGGTATTATTTTATTATAATAGTGGTGTGAATTAATGATTGTATTGGTATTATGAGAGAGAAAATATAAATTAATTATTATAAATGGGATATTAGAAGAGAGAGAGGGTGAATCTTTGTTGATTGTGGGTATTATTTTATTATTATAGTGGTGTGAATTAATGATGGTATTGGTATTATGAGAGAGAAAATATAAATTAATTATTATAAATGGGATATTAGAAGAGAGAGAGGGTGATAAGAGGGTATCAAAACTTTCCATTTTAGGAAATAGGACAAACATATGAAACTACCCGTTATAGTAATGTGGACAATCAAAAAAGAACGGAGGGAGTATCTTTTTAAGTAAATTGGGGCTTTCCTATTAAAATTGGGTCTTTCAAAGAAATTTATGGGAGATTGAAAGACCCAATTGCACTTTCTTCTTGAATTTCAGAAAGATGATTTTGATGGTGGAGAAGAAGATTAATGGAGAAGAAGACCCAAATTGTCTCTTGATGTGTATTTTATATTCTGGGTTTTTCAATGATGGAATTTTGAATAATGTTTAAAGACCCAATTTCTCTCCTATTAATCTTCAAAGTTACATATCTTTTTTAAGTAAATTGGAGCTTTCCTATTAAAATTGGGTCTTTCAAAGAAACTTATGGGAGATTGAAAGACCCAATTGCACTTTCTTCTTGAATTTCAGAAAGATGATTTTGATGGTGAAGAAGAAGATTAATGGAGAAGAAGACTCAAATTGTCTCTTGATGTATATTTTATTTCTTGAGTTTTTGAAGAATTGTGATCTGGGTTTTTTTCCTTGCATTTTTATATGATGATACAATTTTAAAGTTGAATTCTTTGATGATTTTAAGAGACCAATGATTGATTTATCATATACCCATGTTTGAGTATTCTGCAACAACAACAAAACGCAGGCACAATTACAAAGAGATTAACCCAGAATTTTAACCCAAAATTTTTAAAAAAATCAAAAAACAGTAATATTCTTTAATGAAGAGATTAACCCAGAATTTTAATGGAGAGTAACGTTAAAATCAAAAGAAAACGAAAATCAAGAATTTTAATCTATTTCACTAAAATTTGAGAAAAGTTGGAAAGAAATCTAGGGTTTGGAATTTGGAGAGAAATTGGGTCTTTGAAGATTTATGATGACTTTGAAGATTAATGAAGGATGAAGAGGATGAAGATGATGGAGAAGAAGGGGGAAGAAGATGAAGATGTGAAGAGGATGAAGGAATTAAATTAAAAAAAGGAAAAAGAAAAAAGAAAACTCAAAAAAAAAGAAAAAAGAAAAAAGAAAACTCAAAAAAAAAGGAAAAAGGGTTAGTAACCGGAAAGAGGGCTTGGTCAACGGTTGACAGGGTGGTCAACGGTAACTTGGCCGTAATACTGGTCACTTTTAAAAGTTTGAGGCTGTAATTCATAAAAAAAAAACTTTGAGGCTGTAATTCATAAAAAGGGTAAACTTTGAGGCTGTTTTTCATAAAAAAAACCCTAAATATTAACATGACATAATATTGCAACAAACGACAATAGGAATGAATGTGTTTCGTGTTATTTTTTTAATTCTTAAATCTGTCAATTATTGGACATATTTTCTCTGCTAAAGTAACTACAGTGAGTTAGTGACCACTTGGAATTGAATATTTTTGTTTGGACTACAACAACTATTTCTTTTGTGGAATATTTTCCAGGAATTAAAGGTATTAATTATTAAAAAGTGATATTATCCAACTGATATTATCATTATTATACCCAGTGTATCTTACCAATAAAATAACCATGAGTTGGGTCAAGGGAGGAAAAGACAGCACCGACAACTCATACCTATAAAGAAAAGTAAGATAAAAAAAACATGAACAGCGTCTTATCCTTCAATTGTAATAAGACCTACATCCTCCGTCCCATTGAATTCGCATTATTTTCCATTTTGGTCTGTTTCGACTCCCACTTATTTGTATAATTTCTATTTTTGAATTATACATCTCCACTTTCTTTTAATCTCATCCATATATTTTAACTCTCTTATAGTGTATAATACGTAGAGTATATTCTACCTATGGTTATTAAATTTTAGACTTTATCTATAATCAAATTATAACAAATGATCTTTTATATTTTATGGTAATTACTTTAAATTAGGTTTATAATTAATTATTTCAAGGTTCTAATTGGTTATTTTAAGATTATAATGACTTAAAAAAACTCGCAATTAAAATTATTTAGCGTTTAAATTTGAATTAAAATCAGCGCAAGCAGCAAATGAGACGAACTAACAAAAACAAAGAAAGTAGTACTCCCTCCTATTCAGCACAATTGTCCCATTTGACTTTTGGCACTATTCATTCATCACTCTTAATTTGTATTTTACTCTTAATCTATAAGTTAAAACATAGTCATGTGGGATCTTGTTTGATTCGTCTCAATACAACGATTATTAATATCAAATTTTTATAATTTTTAATTAACAATAATTGGAGATATTAAGGGTTAAAATGTTGCCTCGGCATGTGTGAAAAGTGAAATGGGACAATTGTGGGAGGGAGTATTTTTTATTTGTTGGAGCATTCAATTATTCACCTAACACCTACCACCAAAATTTTAATTTATTACTCATTTTTTTTTTTAACGCAACCCATTATTAATATCAAATACCAAATATTCAAATTCATGATCTTATTATAAGTCTCCAAATTTCTTCTACATTTTTTCACTACTATAGCATCTAATTCTTTTTTTTCTTCTTATTTTACTTTTTATAAATCATATTTTTTTTTTTGAAAGAAATTTATTAATCATATCTTAATAGTATATTCTCTTCAATACTTTATGCTTTTCCTACAAAAAAAAATAAACCAATAAAAAAAAATTGTTTGATTTTTATTTTTTTATTTTTTTTGGAAATGATTTTTGTTAAAACATCTACTTATTCACTTTTCGCTTCAAGTTCAAATTATCTCCCTCCTCGCCTAAAACCTAAATTCGTCGCTAACATTCCGCCATTGACAAACCTCCTCAAACCTTCATCAATGGCATCTTCAATGGCCTTCCATATTCGTTATTCACAAGCTAATCAACTTCGATTCCATCCTCTTTCACCGAATCGATTTACTACATCCAATTCAGTTTCTTTCCCTTCAATTCAAAATCTCGATTTGAAATTAAATTTCACTTTTAATCACAATCTTAAGCTTTGCTTCTCCTCCAATGGTGGCGGTGGCGCTGGATACATCGGTGGAAACAGTGGCGGGGGAGGAGGAGGAGGAGGAGGTAGCGATGGCGGAGGTTCATCATCAAATTCTGATAAAAACGATGGAAATTCATCATTTTGGGAGAATCTAGGGTTAATCGGAATATTTATCAAAGGATGGAAATCTAGGGTTTCAGCGGATCCACAATTTCCTTTCAAAGTGTTGATGGAAGAATTAGTTGGAGTTACATCAAGTGTAATTGGTGATATGGCATCAAGACCTAATTTCGGATTAAACGAACTCGATTTTGTTTTCTCTACTTTAGTAGTCGGTTCTATTCTCAACTTTGTTCTTATGTATCTTTTAGCGCCAACTGCATCCATGGCTTCCTCTTCACTTCCTTCCATTTTTGCGGGTTGCCCGCAAGGCCATATGTTTGAACCCGGATCATTCGGGCTTATGGCTCGTTGCGGAACGTTTATCTACAAAGGAGCATTATTTGCTGCTGTTGGACTTGCTGCTGGATTTGTTGGTACTGCTATCTCAAACGGGCTGATTACCATGAGGAAGAAAATGGATCCTGGTTTTGAAACTCCCAATAAACCACCTCCGACATTGTTGAATGCTGTAACTTGGGCTATTCATATGGGTTTGAGTAGTAATTTAAGGTACCAAACTTTGAATGGGATTGAATATTTTCTAGCTAAAGCCACAACACCAATGGTGTTTAAGTCATCAGTGGTGGTATTGAGGTGTTTGAATAATATTCTTGGTGGAATGACTTTTGTGATGTTGGCTCGATTGACGGGTTCTCAGAGTGTTGAACCCGAGAAGGCGGTGGAGACAGAGGTGGTTGTTAGAATGGAGGAAGAGAAGGAGAAGTTGGTTAATCAGTCGACTTGAAATGAAGGTTAGTGACGAATGATGATTATTGATTATTGTTAGTTGTTAGTTGAATCTTGACAAGGTTGTTAATGATCATGCATTCATTTTTTTTAATATTACCAAAATAATACAATCTTTTAAGTTACCATTATAGCCTAAGTTAGTATTTTTGCAAATTATAGTCTTAATGTTTAGTTTTGCGAATTATTGTTATTAAAGTATTAAAGTTTGCAGTTTTAGGCCAAAGCACAAAATTTCGACCATTTTGGTGGTTGGAATTTGAGGTTAAATGGCGTGAACCTGTAAATTTTGATACTTTGGTGACTTTAAATCGTAAAAATTAAACATTAAGGTTGTTATTCGCAAAAGTGTAAACTCTAGACTGTAATTCGCAAGTTATTTTTTCTATGATAAACAAATTTCTGATTGATCATAAATAATACCAACTTAAAAAATAGTGTTTTTCTGAAATATTCATAACATGCTAAAAATCAAACAATAGTAGATTTTATGACCAAAAAAATTGAAAAATTAGTGAATAAACTAAAATCGTTATTATTCTAAGCAAAATTCATCTAAGTTAATCAAAAATAAATAATACTATAGTAAAATTAATAAAAAATTGTATATGCATGTTAATTTTTTCTTTACAAATTGTTTAGATTCACAAATTCTTATATGAGACGATCTCACGTTTAGACATGTCTTATATATAGGTTTAATAGCCAATAATTAAAAAATTTAGTTTATAAATTTTTTATTTTAAGATCATCTCACCGTAAGATGGTGTAATATTGATTCTTAGTACGTACTTGTATGATTATGAATTGAAAGGGAGTTTTGGTTAGTTTTGTATACTCTCCCTATGAATTTGCAGCATTTTTTATTTTCGTTCGTTCCACTTAATTCTATTTTTGGACTATGGCCCACCACTTTCTTTTAATCTCATCCATACATTCTAACTCTCTTTTAATATCACCCACACAATTCATTATCTCTCTACATTTATTACCACTTTCTTAATTTTCACTATTTTTCTCTTTGCTACTATCTTATAGGTACGGAGAAAGTAGGTTTGTGTTAGAATAAAATAAAAGAAATGAATAATAAGGTACCCTGGTGGCTAGTTGTGGTTGTGGGAGTACCCTGGCTCTACGTGGAAGCTTTACGTTGACTCTACGAGGATGCTTTATGTAGTGGGTTATTACGAGGATGATGCCGCCCTATTTTCAGTGGGTCTCGTACACTCACTCTATCATATGAGGATGCTTTGTGCAGTGGACCAACTTTTTTATGTTACTACTACTGCCTAGTACTACAATTTTCATGAAGTTTTGTCTCTATGTAGAGGGTTTTTTGATTAAGTACCTATAAGAATGTTTACCCATTAATTTGTAATGAGAAAATCTTAGTAAATAACGGTTATTTGTGAAGTTAATAAATTATTTTTATGTGGTAAGATGTGAAAGGGTGAGAGTTATGTTATTTTAATTTTATTTTTTTTTTTTGATTTTATTTATTTTAATACAAAAATTCTTGTGAGAGACGGTCTTTTTGAGAGACCAACTCTAATTGGATCGACCCATAAAGGAAAATATAAGAGTAAGAATTAAACTCTAATGGATTGGGCCTAAGAGACGTCTTTCAAAAAGACGGTCTTTCATGAGACTTGCTGATTTTGATATTATTTTTGTGTTTTTATGATGATTTAAAAATCACGATTATTTAAGGAATTTCTTTTATTTTGGTTTATATAAGTTGAAGTTGTTACTGTAGTGAAAATTAATTACGGTGTGATTGTACACATTACTAATTAGTCTTGTCTAAAATCTCTTTTCAAGACTAAAGATAAACATACATTATACATAGTATTAATAAATAAAACTCACTTTCAAAATGATAAGTTTCAAAAATTTAACAATTTCTTTGTTTGAGAAATTGTGTTATTTTGGTGATAAAAATAGATTGTTGTCAATCGTCACATGTGGTCACCAATCACTATTAGTGGTTTAGCCCAATAGCTCCAACTAAATAACTACATGCAATCTCTATCAAGTGGTCCAGCCCACTAAATCAGTTATCTGGTCCAGTAAATAACTGGGGCCCATGACCCTAACTAGCAACTAATCATTTATTTAGCCATGTCATAGTCTTAGTCATCATATCAACTTACAGTCTGTTTGGTTAGTGGTCCTAAATAGTGATAATGGGAATGATTTATAGTGTAAAATTTTATCAAAAGATCCATATCATGCTCATCCCATGTAATGAAAATTTGAATCACAAAAAAAGTTTTTTTGTTTACAAATTTTCATTACCACCTAATATTATCTCTACTAATTGTAATGCACTAGAATGAATTTCAGGAAGAAAATGAGATGATTGAAGTTGGACAAGCAAGACCATCAAGGTAGCCAGAAGATTTTTCAACCAAAATTACATTAGTTTTTCATTTCTATTACCACCATTTATTACAACCTACCAAACGAGCCGTCATTGACTCGCTCAATGTTAGGGTTCGGGTGGGAGAGGAAACGGATATTCATACCCATACCTCTATTAAGAAAAGTCAAGAGACTTGTGGTCAATCATACTCCCAATTAAAATAGATTCGTACAACGAGAGAGAATGAGTGACACTAAACCCTGTAAGTTTTCATCTTACAATAAAAGCTAGATCACTAGCATAAATAAATTAAATAACTAGATAAATAAATAAATAGATGAGTAAATAAGTGAATATGGAAATAGGAAAAAAAAAACAAGAACAAAAAGAGTTACGTGAGATGAGAATAATGTTTCCATCTTACAATACATATGTTATTTTGGTGACCAACTCTTGTCAATTCTATAAGACACTCTCAGGATGAGAAAAATTATATAAAGAGTCAAATTTAATTAAAAAAAGCATTTAAAATCAAAAGTGACATTTTAAATATTTTAAAAGACATGTCAAACATTAAACAATTATATGTAAGTATTTTTATGACAAAAGTAAATATTTTAATTAATTTAGTTGTATTATTTAATTCAATTTAGAATTGTCTCATATATGTACCTTGTTTGGATATAAACTCTAAATATTGTGTTTTTCATATATTTTTAAATTTTAGTTTTAGTAATTTGTATAAGTTTTGTTAAAATATTTATTTGATAGAGTATATACGTAACCGAAATCATAAGAGGTTCTGAGCCGGTTCAACATGTTCGACCGCACAGGGCCCCAAAATATTAGAGGCCTCAATATTAAATTACTTTGTCTATTTTATGTGTTTAAAGATACAAAATTATTAGAAAAATATTATAGTTTTTAAAATTGCACAGGGCCTTCATAAAATTTATCAATTTTTGCTCCGCCCCTAACCGAAACTAAATATGAGCTGCCGTAATTTTTTTCTAGACTTTGATCATAATTTTCTATAAATGGGATACACGGTAACTAAACTACACAAATACTTAAGGTTGAACCTATCATGATTGTACAACAATGCGCAACAACTCAATCCATTTAAGTTCATCACCTTGTGTCAATTTTGTACAACAATCCAAGGTCCAAATTGTACGATAATGGTCTTTATAATTTAATGCAAGCATAAAAAAACAAATAGTAATGACGATGAATGACACCATCTAATTTTCTCGTCATTTTTACTCTATTTGTAATATAGAAAAAAAAAAAAAGAAGTAAAGGACCTTCTTTAGATTGTCTTATAAAATTTAATCTATCACATTAATGATTTTGAATATATATATATATATATATATATATATATATATATATATATATATATATATATATATATATATATATATATATATATATATATATATATATATATATATATATATATATATATATATATATATATATATATATATATAATGGCGGATTCAGGATTATATATATATATATATATATATATATATATATATATAATGGCGGATTCAGGATTAGAAAACTTAAGTAGCACCATAATAAATATTAACGTTCATAATAAGAAAATTAACAATCTGAATTTCTAAAAGTTTAGAAAAATAAAATAATAGTAGAATTATTATCATCAAACTTTTCATTTTCAAAGCCTTTTAATCGCATTATTTAAAAAAAAAAAAGCCCTTTAATAAAAAAATTAGTCCATCAAAGAACTGAACAAAGTTTAAATTAATAATCAACTATGAAGTGTATTTTGACAAAGAAAAAGTTGAATATTCAATTTATAATTCTCTCACTAAACTAATATGAAATACCTTAAATTATTTATTCTATTGAGTTTATAAGAATAATTTGAGCCTAAAAACTTTAATAAAAAAAATTAGTCCATCAAAGAACTGAACAAAGTTTAAAATAGTCTAACAAGGCGGAGTAAAATAATTGTTGACCGCAAATTTTATTTTTTAAGTAAACGAAATTTTTTTTTGAATTAAGTAAACGAAATTTTTTGAAAATTATCTTATATATAAATTGGTTAAGCAAGATAATTAATGTCTCTCTTAACAACCTATGCCCTTGTGACCTTGTGGCATATGTTAGATAATTATATAACATTTATATTAAAATATTCCAAAATAATAAACATACCATTTATTTTTTACAAAAATAATAGTTTTAAAAGTGCATTATATTTTTCCTATTAGTCGCATTTTCTTTTTCACGCTTGTCATCATAATATTTTTACTCTTGATATCTTTAATTACGTATTATTAATTATTAAAATTATAAAAACTTGAAATTAATTACATTGAGAAGAATGAAACAATATATTATTTGAATATATTATAACATATAGACATAAATTAAGAATAAAATAAAAATTAAAAGTGATAAGAAAATTGTATAATATCTTAATAAAAGTAAATGGGATTATTAGGAAGCAGTAATAATTTTATGTTTAACTCACAATTGATTTGAGATTAGGTATGGAGGCCCAACTATAATCACTAACCACTATACTAAAACAGTGGGCTCAAAAAACAAGAAAGACCACTAGGCATAGGAAAGGAAAAAATAAATAAATTGCTATAGACCGTCTATAGTATAAATGTGTAAATATGGGTCAGCCTATTTTGCAAAATAAGCAATTAATTAGTCATCAGCCTTATTTTAAAATTTAAAATCATTAGGTTGATCTGTTGGAAGTCGTCTTTGCCATAAACAGTCTCTCAGAAGACCTTTATGTAATTAGGCAATACTTCTTCAACCTTAAGCAGTCAACATAGTAACCCTTATCAATGATGCAGTAGAAATTTTGGGGAACGCGGAATTCGTAGTTGGTCTCATGTAAATATTGTATTATATTAACTGAATACTAATATTTGATTACATTATACATTGTAATAATAATTTTTAATTTGGTGGGACGCATGTTCCGCACCTATACACTCTTTACTTATGTTTTTATGTGAGCTCATGTCTCACTTAGTAATCCCTTAATTTTTGTGTGTATATTTTGTGATTTGAGCTCATGGCTCAATCCTTTATTTTTTTGACAGCTTCTTCCATATACTTCATGATGTAAGTGTCATAATACTCTATTTATACTTGCTATGTAACACTCTAATAGTTAGCTAAGATTTTATCTAGATATTTCTTTTCTTACCTCACACCTTCCTTCCAGTATATTTTAGCATTTTCTAACTATCCTTCCAGTATATATATATATATATATATATATATATATATATATATATATATATATATATATATATATATATATATATATATATATATATATATATATATATATATATATATATATATATATATATATATATATATATATATATATATATATATATATATATATATATATATATATATATATATATATATATATATATATAATTTTTTGTTCAATCTCATGATATTTTTATTCAATCTCTATTGTCTTTTATTCCCTATGTTTTTATATATGTTTTTCCGAATTAGAATTATTACGAAAATTCCATGTGGTGACCCTAAGTTTTTGACTTTTCCACATATGTTTTTTGAATCAGCGTGGTGACCCTGAGCTTCCAACTCTTCCCTTTAGTAGACAAAATGTTAAGTTTTTGTTTAAAATAAGTATTTATTTCGACTGAATTTGGAAATATGAGGTAAACTAGGTGATAATTACGTTTGTGTTTTTGAAAAAATGTCATTTGGTTGGGTAAATCACGTGAAGCTAACAAAAATCTTCTTTTTTGTCTACCACGTGGAAAAATTGGAAGGTAAATGTCACCACGTGGATTAAAACAATGGTTTATCTACCACGTAAAAAATATGAAAATTCAGGGTTACCACATGAAATTTCCCTTACGAATTTTATTGACTTTGACTATGATTTTTAATCGCTATTTGTTATATATGAAAAAACATATTCATGTGGAATCTTGATAGATTCATCTCAATATATATTTTCTAAATATAACATTTAAGAATTTTAAAAAACTGACAATTAAAATTATTTGATTTTTAAGTTTGCATTGAAATTTGCACAATTAATAAATAAGAAAAACAAATAGAAACAGAGAAATTATTATTTAATTCAATTACTATAGTTGAATTATACCCCTATTTGTTTGAAAATAAGAGTTTTAGTTGGAATTTATTTCTTATTTAGTACATGTATTTGAATATATATATATAAATTTTCTTTTAATTTTGTTTTATTTCTTCATCTACAAAGCGGCAAAAATAAGCCAACCGTCTACTATGTGTCTCTCGTGATTCGTGATTCGTAGACGCCATTTCCTCCGGTTTGCCCTTTTTTTCCCTTTCCCTGTTCTTCACAGGTCTCGTTCAATTCTCCGATTTTCCTCCATTTCCGTAAGCTTTTTCTCAATTTTTTACTTTCACCTAACAATATCTGTTTCTCTTTTTACTTTTTAAAATTTGTTGGATCCATTATCCGTATTCCGTACTATATAAATCGCAATTTTAGGGTTTTTTTTTAAATTAATCAATTTAGGGATTCTTGATCAGTTGTACTTTTTTTTAGGTTTAGAGGCAAATTGTGACAAAAAGGGGAATGGATTCAGAAGATGACATGCATGATGCGAACGATTTGGAATCCTTAGACGATTTTTACAGCGGTGATACTGCTATTGATTCCGATGATGCTGTTGATGGTGATTATGAATTTATTGATAATGATTCTGATGATGATTACGATGATCACAGTTCTCATCGTAATCAGGTTAGGTTTCCTCATTTTATTTGATTTTCTTTTTTTGGACTATATGAATAATTCAAGTTTTGTTGAATTTGATGTGTTCTGAATGTTGTTGTGTTTAGTTGATGATTGTTTTAATTTTTGTTCTTTTATGTTGTATTTTGTGTATGTTTGACGTGAAATTGTTTTCACTTTTGATGTGAAAGTAATTAAGGAAATGACTGGAATGGCGAGAACGTTTGGGTTTGTTAGGTTGGGTGGGTGGTGTTAGAGGGTTGAAGTTTGAACTTTTGTGATGAAAAGGTTGACGGAAATGAGTTCCATTTATTTGTTTTAGCTAGATTAAGTGGTGGAAGTAAAAGCAGGACATGAGTTGAATAGCCAAGGATGTTTTAGGATAATTAGGGATAGTTTCCTGGTAAAAGCAGGATACACTATGGTGGAATGACGTGGTTACTGGTTAAGACTTAAGACACTTATCAAAAGAAAAATATGCTTTCTTGCAGTTCCCAAAACAAACGTAGTAGTTTAGTAGGCAACATTGAAGGCTTTTAAAGAGATGTTTGATGAAATTGATTCTATAGGAGAATATATATATATATATATATATATATATATATATATATATATATATATATATATATATATATATATATATATATATATATATATATATATATTGTAGTGGAGGCAACAATCACTCCCTTAGATGAAAATAAAGAATTTTTGCGAAGAATACAAAAATAAGAAGTGAATGGGGCTTTGAATAAAATGAAGCTAAAGAAAGGGTCAGATTGTATGCTTATTGAGGTATAGAGATGTCTATGTACGATTAGAATAATTTTGCTAATCGATTTATTCAACAATATTTGGTGGACATATACAATACCCAATGGTTGGAGAAGTACTCTAGTACCCATTTATATGAACAAATGAAATGTCCAAGATCTCTCTGATTATCGGAAAATAAAACTCATGAGCCATTTTATAAAGTCATGAGAAAAGGTAATTGAGATACGTGTAAGAAATGTACCTTCATCAAGGCTCAACACTAAGCGATCCTAGATAAGATAACTCGATCAATACAATTAAACGTGCCTCAGCTTGTTATTTGCCAATTACATTGTTTTGGTAGATGAGACTAGAGGTTTTGGTAGATGAGACTAGAGATGGGGTAAATGTTAAGTTAGAATGATGGTGACATGAGTTGAATAATTGAATTCATAAGGTTTCAAATTAAGTCGGAGTAAGACAAAGTACATGGAGCGTAAGTTTAGTACAACTGAGATAATGAAAGAACTATTAAGCTAGAAGAAAAAGAAATCTCTCAAAGTGGATGTTTAAAATACCCTGATTTCATATGTCAAAGTAGTGGAGACATCCAAAAAGATAAAACTTAGAATTAAGTGTGGGTGACATAAAAAAGCTACTATTAGAATATTATGTGATGGAGGCGTGCTCTTCAACTTAAATGCATAATTTTAAAATGTGATAACAGTCGATATTGCTGTAATAGAATGGTGATACGGTAATCGAAGTGATATGATTATTTTAATGCCTAAATATGTGTGGGGTAATAAAATATCTCCTAATACGAACCAGAATGAGGTTTTTTACGCCTTTGTAATGTGAGAAATACCAATTTGTTTGATTTGAAAGCCTTTACAACGCGACCGATTCGACGCATTGCAACCTTGTTTTTACAGTATGATGAAAGAAGTTTTATCGAACTAATGGACAAATGCTATTATATGGATCAAAATGTTTGCCTTTTAAAAGGGATCATAATAGAAAGTTAGAAGTAGTGAAAATGCAAATGCTTGATGGATGAGTGGATTGATATTGATGAATAGAATTTGAAACGAAGATATAAGAAAGGTTTTTGAAGTTGACAATATTTAGGAAATGAGGAAAGATAATCGTTAAATGGTTTGGACATGTGCAAAGATGGGATATTAGAGAATAAGTAAGAAATATAGAAAGTTAGAGCTCAAGAAACTAAAAAAGTGGGCGAAGAAGACCGAAAAGGACTTAGAGGACAGGAGTGGGAAAGGATTTAAAGGATCCGGACTTATAAAATGATCTCTCCCTACTACACCAGTTCTCTTTCCCAACCTATTACTATATTTTCTCTTCTCCCAATTTTGATGTTCAAATTCTACTTAAAATGACTGTTTTCTCCTCATTAGGCTCAGTTTTGTTGAACATCTATTGTGTCCTACTCATGGTGCAAAAATGCAATAAAGATAATGGTTGCGGTAACAGACATGGTGATGCGTATGCTGCAATGCCAATTATCGGCCAATGAATCATTGCTTGTAACGCGTAATGTGGAGTTTTTTACACCTTATGATTCGAGTAATACCGATTTGGAACTTATGAACCTTTACGATACAGTTGATAGTATACGCTACAATGCACCTTTTTTTATGGTACCCATAATAGTCATCTGAATCTGTGTTGTGAGAATAATGTGGGATGGAGGGATTATCTTCAGCTTATCCTTTCTGACTTAAAAAAGTAAAGTTAATTTTATAATCTTTCTCTGTATGGTGACTCAAGGATACTGTTTATTGTCTTATAATTCCTTGAGCATTCCTTCATTTTGGTCATTTTTCTAAACATGTATAATTTTATATAGCAAAACTATACCATATTGAGTGAAGCTGATATACGGCGATGGCAAGAGGATGATATTATGAATATATCAACTGTGCTTTCAATTTCGAAGGTTGAAGCTAGCATTCTTTTACGCCACTATAATTGGTAAGTGTTGATATGGCTATTATAATTGTTTATTTTTATAATGTTTTCTTATGTGTCTAGATTCTAGATTTCCTTTTGACCACACTATTTGGTTCAAATGAATCTTTTTGGGTGATGCATGTTTTGATGTCCCATCTAAATTTTTCTTGTGTGCCTTTGTAGGAGTGTCAGTAAAGTACATGATGAATGGTTTGCTGATGAAGAGAAGGTCCGTAAAACAGTCGGTCTACTTGAAAGACCTGTTGTTGACTATCCAAACGCAAGAGAAGTATGTAATATTTACAATTCATTATTTCTAAGATTCTTTGAACTTTGAAGTATTGGAAATTGGATATTTGGATGATGTATCATGGGGTTTGGTTAATTCTGGTTGAAACGCATGTCTGCTGACATTACAAGCCATTTTAAAATTAGTTGCTCATAACATTGTTCTTAATGTAACAGTTGACTTGTGGAATTTGTTTCGAGAGCTTTCCAAAACCTATGATGAGTGCCGTTGCATGTGGCCACCCATTTTGTAACACGTGTTGGACAGGTTTGTTCTTCTGATAGTTTTCCAATACCTATGATGAGTGCTGTTGCATGTGGCTAGTGGCTACCCATTTTTTCTCACATTTTGGACAGGTTTGTTCTGATACTGTTACTTGATCTAAACTAAACTTAGATTCTCTTTGTCATAAGAGATTCAAACCCTCGTCAAAAGGGTACAAATTATAAGGAAAAGTAGATAGGGTTGAACGAACAATGCATCATTTTTGTTGCGTACATTGTTCTAGTGTTAGTATTGATACCAATAGGTAAGAAATATATCCGTGATAACGGGGCACTGCTCTTTAGATTTGTACCAGTGGCATATGTGGTTATGATTATGCTTTAGTCTTGATAACAAATAAGGTTTTTTTGATTGTTATTTTACAATAATCAAGTCTTTTTATAATCCTAGTGTCCCTTTGATTTTGCTGCAATATGGTATAGGTATTTTATTAGTTTTTCATATAATATTAGACAAATTAAATAGTGGATTAAAAATAAACTTGAGGATGAGATGAAGAAAGAGGATGAGTGTGTGGAAGGCATTAGGATAGATAATTTGGAGCCACTAGCAAACATGGAAATTTATAGCAAATCAATGAGATTACCCAACATGGAAAGTGCAACAAAATCAAAGGGAAGAAGAGGGCATCATTCTTTGGTTCCGTGTAATGTGGGTCTGTCCTACTAACTTCCTTTTATAATTGCGTTATATTCTTTGCTTTTGCACTAATTATTAAAAGGGCCTAAACCTCATAGTGCAAAAACGCGGTCGCGGTCGCGATCGCGGGTCGCGGGAACGGATAAAATTCGTTTATCGCGGAACGGATCGCGATATAGTTTTATAAGAGATGATTATTGATATTTAATAAAAGTATATATCATTTTAAATAAAAATATTAAAATATTGTTTATACTAATTAATTACATTTAACCTTATAAATTAGTATCAAATAAATATTGTAATTAATAAAATTTCAGTTACCTTATTATTTCTATATAAATAAATAAATATACTACTACAAAGAATTTAATAATTTATTAATAATATAATTAATAACTTAATTATCTACTAAAAATATAATAAAAACACAAAACTTAAAGTAAAACTAAAAAAGTAAAACTATTCAAAAATAAAAAAGTAAAACTAAAAAGCTTTTTAAAAAAATTAAACATTTAAAAAAATAACACTGAAAAGAAGTGAAAGACAGCATTGGGAGACAGCTAGCAGTAGGCAGTAGCACCTATAAGGCTATAACCATAGCCTACATTATTTTATTATTTTGGAAATTACTTTTTTACTTTTGTACTTCCATATTCTATGAGTTTCAAAATGAACATCATCTTCCTCGAGCTTCAACGTTCCTTCTCCAATGGTGGCTACTTCAATTTCGCGGCCATTAAGATGAAATTCGCCCGAATTACACGAGATACACCGTTCTATAACGGAAAATCGGCCGTTTTGCGTCTTGAAGCGCCGTTTTCTCACACAGCGTTACGAATCGCGAGATCTCGGAACGGTGAACTGAAAAACCGTGTTAACTCGCCCGTTCCGAGTTAACTCGGCCGAGTTTTAATACCATGCTAAACCTACTTGGATACCTATTACAACAATACATTATCCCAATGACATGAAAGTGGCTCGCACTCGTGCCACTAGGGTGCTCGGATTAGTAGCCTTACTTTTTTGATATTTAAGAGGTGTTTGGTTGATCTTCCGTTATTTGATCTGTATAGAAGCACATGATTCGATTAACTATTTATTTTAGTCAATTATAATTCATCACCAAAGATTTGCATCTTCATCTCCGTTGGAAAAAACATGCTCACATCTTATGCTCAAAAATATGTTTGATCTCCAAGTATATCGGGAACTTTCTTTGTGGATGGTATGATGTGAATTGTTTCTTCAGATGAGCCTTTTCCTAAACTTCATCCCAAGACAATTCTTGACCCCTTAGGGGGAGATAAAATGTATTTGGATTCCTAAAATTTACATATTTTATGTTTCCCTATGGTATGGTTTATCTTTTACAATTTACAAGATGTAGTTTGCTGTCGTCCAACATTGTTATATTTCCTCTATTCCTTGTTTGTAGCATCTGTAATTTTCTACATCTGTTTATTACATTTTTCACTTTCAAGAAAATACCATCTAGGCATCATTCACACTTGATAAATCATCAACAAACTGCAACTGAGGAATTCAGTATCTGGGAAGAGTTATA
This sequence comes from Amaranthus palmeri, assembly GCA_019776075.1. NCBI lineage: Eukaryota > Viridiplantae > Streptophyta > Magnoliopsida > Caryophyllales > Amaranthaceae > Amaranthus > Amaranthus palmeri. The sequence goes on from JAAKBH010000010.1 coordinate 783,258, forward strand.
TAAAGATGAATACATTCTGACCAATGTGCAAATTTGACGTGAAGGGAAAGTGTTAATGATGGTTTTGGCATGGAATATTAAATAATGGCCACATTTTTTTTTAATCTAAAAAATTTGGACCCCTTTATTTGCCGGGTGTTCTGCAGTTACCCCTTAACTGCAGCTCAGTGGGGTGCGACACTCATCTACGGCCTGTTGTTAAAACATTGATAACAAAAAGAAGTTGCCCATTTCATTTTTTACGTATCTTTTTGTTGCATCAAGCCATCTATTTTCATGCTTTTACTTGGCATCTTTGTAGAACATTGGAAAATTATTGGTTTGCTTTATCTGTTTCCTACTTTTTCTTGGTTAGGTTACATAGGTACTTCTATCAATGATGGACCTGGATGCCTGATGTTGCGATGTCCTGATCCATCATGTAATGCTGCTGTGGGTCAGGACATGATAAATTTGCTGGCTTCCGAAGATGACAAGGAAAAGTATGCACGTTACCTTCTTCGATCTTATGTTGAAGACAATAAGAAGGTATTTTTGAATAAATTTTAGTCCTGTTTGTGTTGTTTTATGTTGTTGACTTGCTTGTCTGTGTGTGTAGACTTGTTTCATTAGAAAATTTATGCCAAGATGTTTTATTTACCAAGAGAGCAAGATAGAGAGTTAATTGAGAACCCTGTGTTTTATATACTTTTAAGATTACTTGAGCAACTATTTATGTGTTATCTGATCTCATATTCCTTTTGATAATACCATCCTTTTGCGTTGTTTATATGCATTGAATGGGCTATGTTATGTTGTGAGAGATTAACATTTTTGCAATGTTTTTATTATCCTAGGTAGCTACCATTTCTTTATTGAGCTTTTCAAAGACATGCTAAGCTAAAACTTGAAATAGATTCATCCATGTAGTTTATGTGATTGTCATGTTGAAACCTTTTTTGAGATTTGCAATATGTTTCATAGCTTATTGGAGCTTTTTTTTTTTTTTTTTCCCTCTTTACATGGTGCATTGTTTTTTTTTTTCCCTTTTTTTTTTCTGTTGGGATCAAGGCTTTTACATTGTTGTGGTGCATTTATTTTTATTCTTGTTTCATGGTTAGCTCATGAAATAACTCTTATTCATGCTAAATTGTTCTTATATCTAAATTTTCAATTGTAACTATGTTGTAAAATAGTTTATGCATGATTTAATAATAATGCTGGGAATTTAACAGGCTAAATGGTGCCCTGCTCCTGGTTGCGACTATGCAGTTGATTTTGTTGTTGGTAGTGGATGTTATGATGTAACCTGCCGCTGTTCACATGGATTTTGTTGGAATGTAAGCTATCTTTCACCTTTCCTTATCAATTGTGTCACCAACTTGACATTTTTGGAATGAGATTGTTTATGTGAATAAAACTGACTTCAGGAAGATACTTCACAAACATGTACTTTCTTCTAACATTTATTTCTCTGATAATTTACTTGCATCACTGCTACAACAGGTAATATATATATATATATATATATAGTCAAGTTCGAGTGAGAACCAAGCTTATATGAGAACCGTGAAAACCAATCTACTTGATAAAAACGTGTTACTTTTTACCAAAAATGTGTTACTTTTGGGCGAAAAGATATTAATTTTTTTAAAAGAAAGTTGCTACTTTTTAGGAAAAAAGTGTTGCCTTAAAAAATTTTTTTTAAAAAATACAAAGTAACACTTTTTTTTTTTTTTTTTTTTTTGTAAAGGAACACTTTTTTTTATGTAAAAATTAACACTAAGTTTTGTTCAGATTTTTTTTTTTTAAAGTAACACTTTTTTGACGATAAGTACTACTCCCTCTGTCCCATTGAAATTGCAGCATTTTCCATTTTAGTCCGTCCCAATTAATTTGCAACATTTCTATTTTTGGATAATGGCCCACCACTTTCTTTTAATCTCATCCATACAATATAACTCTCTTTTAATTTCATCCACACAATTCATTCTCTCTCTTCATTTATTATCACTTTCTTAACATTTACCCACTTTCTCTTTGATGCAAATCAAAGAGGACGGAGGGAGTATCTTTTTTTTTTTAATCAAAAGTAACACTTTGCTTTTTGATTATGTAGTTTTTTTCATCATTTGCTTCTCTGAACATCTATATCTGATGCTGCTCTTACTGATTATATGTATGTATGCTTGTAACTATGTATGCATGCATGTATGTATTATTTGTTTTTATCTTGTTTTTGTGTCTTTTCCCCCTGTTTTGCAGTGTACTGAAGAAGCTCACCGACCTGTTGATTGTGGCACAGTGTGCAAGTGGATTATGAAAAATAGTGCAGAGTCTGAAAACATGAATTGGTTAGCTTTCTTTTTTTGGATAGTCTTTACTGGGGCTTACGACTGTAATATACCGTCTACTTATCTTTCATGGTGTTGCCAATGCCCAATCAACCTAAAAGATAAAGCCATCTTTGAATAGTAGTACTTTTAGTTAAAAGAAACTAATATTCTGTGTTTCCGTAATCCAGTTCATTTAGTTGCTCATAGAACTTGTAAAATATATTCTGTGGTGATGTTGATAAATTTTTAGTCATTGTATTGAAAACCTTTTATTTAGCAAGTTTGTATTTTTGAATGATTTAGTAGCACTGATTCATTTCTGAGAAATTTTGGGGTTTGCCTTGGTTTTAAAAAGCGTGTGTGAGCCGTTAGGCATGGACATCCAATGGGCTGGGCACTTTGTTAGGGTTTGGCAATGCAATTCCTTTGTAAGAGTGTCTTAGAGTGCCTTTTGGTCTTAGCCTGAGAAGATGCCCATGTGTTAGGGTTTGTATTTCAATAATCTTATCTTCTCTTCTTGTCCTTTAAGTGCCTAATGGTGCCTTGAGACTTTTAAAACCAAGATTTGTCTATGCATACGAATGCTTTGAGTTTTAAGGCTACCTGGATTGAGACTTGGATCTTATCTTAAAGGTGTATATTAATTATCTAATTGCCTTGGAGAGGTCAAGAGCTTGTTTTCCTTTGGACATTAGATTATGCTTGGGAAAAAGGCTAAAGAAGATCTTATTCATTAAGCCTAAGGAGACTCGGTCAAGTAGCACAAATATTTTGCTGAAATGATGTTTCGTGTGCAATTTGTGAATTCAGTGGCTGTTCTTTGTGCCTTTCTTGCAGTGCCATGATAAAAAGGGTCAGTTACTTTCCGCGTTTATTCTGGAAAGTGGCTACTGTTCTCTTGGGTTATAACTTCTATTGGGATTGTTATAAGATTTCAGATGCTATGAACTTATTATTGCCTTTTTTTAAATGTAAAATGGTTTTATGCATAAATTACGTTTTCTTTTATTGTTGTTGCTCTTCTGACTAAATTTAGCTTGTTTTAATTCTGGAGTGATGCTCTTTCTCTAATAGGATATTAGCCAACTCCAAGCCATGCCCGAAGTGCAAGCGGCCGATTGAAAAAAACCAAGGATGTATGCATATTACATGTACGCCTCCCTGTAAATTTGAATTTTGCTGGTAAGTTTATTCTTGGTCATATTTTTGCATTCATTATTATTGAAAAGCGGTGAATACAGTTCCCCCCATTTTTCCTTGGAAGAAAAGAAGCTTCATCGCTTCCAGACAAAGAGTATGAAAATGTGTTAACTGTCAAGTGCACGTGATATAACATGCTTGTCTTTACAATGCAGGCTTTGTCTTGGTGCTTGGTCTGAGCATGGTGAGAGGACAGGGGGTTTCTATGCGTGCAATCGCTATGAAACTGCCAAGCAAGAGGGAGTGGTAAAATAATATGGGTTATTTGCTTCTGTTTTGATACACTTATGTGCCATGCCTCTTACTTTAATGGTATGCATTTTTTGTGCTGTCACAGTACGATGAATCAGAAAAACGTAGAGAGATGGCCAAAAATTCATTAGAGAGATATACCCATTATTATGAGCGTTGGGCAAGCAACCAAACCGTATGTACCCGATTATTGATGTTTCTTTCATTTCTTTGTGGTTAATTTGCTCAATCATGTTTGCTTGTATCACTACATGGCTGATTATATATTTCTTTCCTATTCCTTATCTCGTGTGTGTGCGTGTGTGTGTGTATATATATATATGTATATATATATGGTGAAGTTCCAGTGAGAACCAAGCTTATATGAGAACCGTGAGAACCAATCTCCCTGATAAAAATGTGTTACTTTTTTACTTTTAATGTGTTACTTTTGGACAAAAAAATGTTACTTTTGTTTAAAAGAAAAGATGATACCTTTTAGCAAAAAAGTGTTACTTTTAGAAAAAAAAAATTCAAAAAAACAAACATTGAAAAGTATCACGTTTTTTCCGAAAAGAAACACCTTTTTTATGTAAAAAGTAACACCTTTCTATGAATTTTTTTCTTGAAGTAACACTTTTTTGCCTCATAGTATCATAAAAAATAGTAACACCTTTTTGCCTAAAAGTAACACTTTTTTGTAAGTAAGATTGGTTCTCACAGTTCTCATATAAGGGATAAAGGATGTTTCTCATATATGTGTGTGTGTGTGTAACAAGGGCAAGGTTGTGCACATCCGACCCCCAAACCCCACCCTAGGTTTGAGCCACTTAATGAATCGGGGAAATGTAATGTAATGTGTTGTATACAATTGTGTGTTTTTTTTGTTTTTTTTTTAATAATTTCTTGTGAACAGCGACTTGAATACCAATTATATTGTGTAGGAGAGGGGGTTGGTGTTTGTAACAACTCTTTTGAGCTGTGGAGAGTTAATACTAATAAGCTATTGCAAAGTTTTTGCCTGAAAATCACTCAAAAGTATTGTTTGCCAAGCACTTAACCATGGTGAGGTTTACCTGTTTGATGTTCTTAGTGACTTGATGGTTTCTGTGCGAGTGTAGGGATAAATTGCTAACTGAACCATCCACAGACTGAGGCTTCACTCAGCTTGACCCAAGCAAGGCTATTAATAAGTGTGCTGAAAGAAATCCTAGGACAAAAAGTAGTCTCATATGCCCTCTTCCTCAAGAAAACTCTTTAGGCTTGTGTTTTGGGTGATTCACGTTCATCCATTGATACACTTAATGTATAGTGTTGGAGCAAGGAGTGGAAAATGGTGGATCAGATAGGGCATTTACGAGACCGTTCGCCAAACAATAAATATGTTAAGGGTCATAGAATTTTATTCATCTGAAGTTGTACTAAAAAACTTGTTTAGCTTATCAGATGTTTGCCAAAACCCCTTAATTTGTTGTACTAAAAACTTTCTCATCTTGGGAATCATCAATTATTGTATGTTCCTACTTTTATCAGTCCGCGTCTAAAAAAATTTAGTCCGAAAACGCTGTCAAACGTATAGACACTATCTTGAATGCGGTGGTAGACAATATTATTTTATTTTTGTCTCCTTGCATTCTTATATTTTTGCTCGTCACTGAATTCTTCGATTTTTCTTGTGCAGTCTAGGCAAAAAGCACTTCAAGACCTTCAACAGATGCAAAATGTGCATGTAAGTCTTCTCTTTTTGTTATGCTTGCTGGGTTTGTCGTCTTTAAAAATTTAGTAATGGACAAGGGTTTTAATGACAATTATCAGTAAGGGATAATGTATGATGCTGTCTCCGACAGTGTTATGTAGTGTTAGATTTTGTTGTTTCTTTCATAAATTTGAGATATACTGGAAATAATTAGTACATATTAGAGCTGAGATCTCAGTGACTGAGGCTGTCTCTCCACTTTTGGGTCTAGGGTCCTATTTTTGCTCTTATGTACTTTAACATAATTTGATTTGATTGTGGATGAATAATCTTGCGAAGTTATTGATGCCATGAAACATATCGGGTTTCACTACAAAATATTGATGAGTTAATGCTTTTGCAGCTGGAGAAGCTGAGTGACATACAGTGTCAACCAGAGTCTCAACTTAAGTTTATCCTTGAAGCTTGGACACAGGTGAACTATCAACTTGTTGTCATTTTCTGAAAATTTGAGCATTTCTTATGGGTTTGGTTGTTCTTCCAGATTGTCGAATGTAGACGTGTCCTGAAGTGGACTTATGCTTACGGATATTATTTGCCTGAGCATGAACATGCCAAGAGACAATTTTTCGAGTATTTACAGGGTATGCTATCTGTCATAGGACAGTACTGAATAATGATAATTTTTTATCTTCTGGCTGAGATTTCTTTTTGATCTTCAGGTGAGGCAGAGTCTGGTTTGGAGCGTCTTCATCAATGTGCAGAGAAGGAGCTTCAAGTGTACCTCAATGCTGATGGTCCATCCAAAGAATTCAATGAGTTCCGTACAAAGCTAGCTGGTCTTACAAGGTATTGCAATAACAGATTTGAGACCTAATTTGTATGCACTTGGTTCATTATTTCCTGAGGTTATTTTCTTATTGATTTGAGTAAGGTTTAAGTTTTGTTCTTGCTTTGCAGTTTTATACCATTTTACAATAAATGTTAGTGTGTTTTGGCTTGAATTTATGGTTTCCATTATGCGTGTCTGCTAATATTCCGATTGCATATAATGATGTATGTGTTTTGACCTACTTATTTCTTCATGATTTTACATTATTTGTTGACAGCGTAACAAGAAATTATTTCGAGAACCTTGTGCGTGCCCTAGAAAATGGTCTATCAGATGTGGATGCACATGGTGCTAGCAGCCGTTCCACAAGCTCAAAGAACCTAGGTGCGAGCAAGAGCAGAAATGGAAGGGGCAGGGGCGCATCATCAAAACCCGGTAGTTCTAGTAGGAATGTTGATGATTCAAGCCACTGGTCATGTGAACATTGTACATTTGCCAATGTCAAGTCTGCTACCATTTGTCAGATGTGTCATAATAGACGTTGAATTTTCCCCTATACTGTCGGAACTCACCTTGAGGAGAAATTGTTCATTCAAGCTCTTCATCAATTGGTTAGGCATCAGATGGCAATAATTGATGCCCCAATGATTGTGGCTCACTTGTTCCCAACCGTTCATGCATGAGGTGGTGACCTGATTTCATACAGAAATTGCAATGGTGATTTGTTGGAAGAGGAAGATGCCATGTTTGTAAGTTTAACGTTATAGTTTGAGCTGTGTATATAAGTTCCATCTGTGGTGGCTGTGCTTGGATCCTAACCAGCTATAATTTAAACATTTACACTGTTAAGCTGTTAATCTGTACGATGGCCTGAGCCTTTCAGCCTTGTTGTAATAGTGATTAAAAAGTGTACTATATTGCCTGAGCCTTTAAAGCCAGGTTGAGTAGTGAAAAGTTGTAACTGGACTTTTTAACATGTGCTTGCTTTGGCTTTTCTGTGTCATTCTCAGTAGACCACTTCACAGTATCAACTGTTATTGCATTATGTATCGCATTAATTTGTTCAGAATGTCATTTAAATGTGCTCTGCTTAGTAAAGTTTAATCGTAACACTGCATTCTTTTTGGTTTGATACGGAGTTTTTATGATTTTATCTCTCTTGAAATCTCCAAAAATAAAATATCTTAGCACTTATTATAAGATAATATAGTTATAACTTATAACTTATAACTGTGGATCTGGATCCGTTTGAACGGATCTGGTTTTTAATTTTTTGGATCCACTGGATCTAGATGATTGAAGGATCCAGTTCTTAGTCTAGAAAATGTGCAAATCTGTGGATCTGAAAGATTAGTTTTTATTTTTAATAATAATAAGTAATTGAAAATTTTATTGGTATGGATCACAGTGGATCCAGATCCACATAAATTATAAAAATTTGTTGCCACTTAATTTAATAATTATAAACTGTGACACTTTTTAGTTACAAATATTGTGACACCTTTTAAGGTTAAAATTTAGTTACGCTTTTAAAGTATAAATTTTGTGACGCTCTTAAGATTTAAATTTTCTGACACTTTTAATGTTAAAATTTTGTGAAGATTATAAAGTTAAAATTTTGTTACACTTTTTAGTTAAAAATTTTGCGACACTTTTTATTTTAAAATTTTGCAACACTTTAGTTTAAAATATTGTGACACTTTTGGAGGTTAAAATTTTGTGACACTTCTAAGGTTAAAATTTTTTAAAATTTTGTGACACTTTAAAATTTTAATAGATTTTGTCACACTTTTTAGTTTATACTTTTTGACGCTTTTTAGTTTAAAATATTGTGACACTTTTTGAGGTTAAACTTTTGTGACACTTTAAAGGTTAAATTTTTGTAACACTTTTATGATTAAAATTTTGTGACACTTTTAAAGATATTTTGTGACCCTTTTAAGGTTAAAATTTTGTGACACTTAAAAGGTTAAAATTATGTGACACTTTTATGATTAAAATTTGGTGACACTTTTAAACATTTTTTGTGACACTTTTAAAGTTAAAATTTGGTGACACTTTTAAACATTTTTTGTGACACTTTTAAAACTAAAATTTTAAGACACTTTAAAATTTTAAAAAAATTTTGTGACACTTTTTAGTTTAAAATATTGTGACACTTTTATGATTAAAGTTTGGTGACACTTTTAAATATTTTTTGTGACACTTTTAAAGTTAAAATTTTGTGACACTTTAAAATTTTAAAAAAATTTTGTGACACTTTTTAGTTTAAAATTTTGCAACACTTTTTTTTTAAAAAATAGTGCGACACTTTTTACTTTAAAATATTATGACACTTTTGAGGTAATAATTTTATGACGCTTTTAAGGTTAAATTTTTGTAACGCTTTTAAGATTAAAATTTTGTGACACTTTTAAAGATATTTTGTGACCCTTTTAAGGTTAAAATTTTGTGACATTTTTAAGGTTAAAATTTTGTGACACTTTAAAATTTTAATAGATTTTGTCACACTTTTTAGTTTAAATTTTGAGACACTTTGTAGTTTATAATTTTTGACACTTTCTTTTTTAAAATATTGTGACACTTTTTGAGGTTAAAATTTTGTGACGCTTTAAAGGTTAAATTTTTGTGACGCTTTTATGATTAAAATTTTGTGACACTTTTAAAGATATTTTGTGACCCTAGTAAGGTTAAAATTTTGTGACACTTTTAAGGTTAAAATTTTGTGACACTTTTATTTTTAAAATTTTGTGAAACTTCTAAACATTTATTGTGACACTTTTAAGGTAAAAATTTTGTGACACTTTAAAATATTAAAAAATTTTGTGACACTTTTTTGTTTAAAATTTTGCGACACTTTTTAGTTTAAAATATTGTGACACTTTTTAGTTTAAAATATTGTGACACTTTTTAGTTTAAAATATTGTGACACTTTTGAGGTAAAAATTTTGTGACACTTTTAAGGATAAATTTTTGTGACACTTTAATGATTAAAATTTTGTGAGTCTTTTAAAAATATTTGTGACCCTTTTAAGGATAAATTTTGTGACATTTTTAAGGTTAAAATTTTGTTAAACTTGTAACTTGTAAGTGTAAAATTTTGTGACATTTTTAAGGTTAAAATTTATTGACACTTTTAAGGATAAAATTTTGTGACACTTTTAAGGATAAAATTTGGAACACTTTTAAGGATAAAATTTTGTTAAATGGATCTGAGATCCGTTGTCATGTATAAGTTTGGATCTCCTATAAATTGAAGGATCCAGTTCTAAGTCTCAAAAAAATTTGGATCCGTGGATCTGAAACACTAATTTTATTTTTAATTAAAATTAATGAAAAAAATTATGGAGAAGCTTTAAAGCGGTTTTGTCGGATCAAAAATCTCAAATCACTCACTTGCTCATTGCCACAAACCACAATGAAAAGACCACACTCTACGTGTCGGACTGTAGGGGCTGTTATTTATTTAGTAGTGTAATTTTAGATGTTAGGCTGTCATTAAAAAACTTATGTTTATGTAAATAACTTTTGGACTAGATTGACATTTTAAAGACATTTATATTTTGTATTATATTGTTGGTGTATTCTAAATTTTAATTAATAGTTTTATGTTATTGTCATCCACTAATGTCAAATTCTACCCCCAACCACAATACGAAGCAAAAATCAAAATCAATATACAAAATTTACCTTGAGAAGTTTGGTAGAGTTTCCCAAACCTGGAATCCGGATCTGGGTCTTGAGAAATTGGACCATGCATTCGGATCCGGATCCTCCTTTTAAATACGAATCTTAATACAAGTTCTCTCTTATTGTTTTTTAATCAAACAAAACAATTACACACCAACACCAAGAAAGTGCAGGCTCGAATGCTTGAAACTCAAATACCTGCTGATTTGCCTATGTACACAAAATTACTTTTCGTTTCCAACTCCAAGAATCCACTGTGCTAGATGAGTCAAATATGGTTCAGCTTGCGAACGACTGCTCAGAATTGGCCCTAGGCTTTGGAGTTCGGCATTGAATTCTTTTTCAAATTTCCTGCATCGAGTAATTTTCATGTGCAATGAGTAGAAGTCGAGAACAGACAGATCAAAGGCCGGAAGATGTGTTATTGATCGACTTACAAGACAGACTCTGTAACAGTTGCATTTTCTGTGAATTTAAGTGCCTTGGATGAAGTTCTGAACTTTGATTCTTTACCCAACTCTGATGGTTCAGCAATTTCGATGGAAGAAGATACCAACCATTGAGTAGCTGCAGCGTACTGAAGACATATAAGCTTTAGCTTCTCCATTTTCTGCATTTGGCAAATTTATGAATGATCAGAATAAGCCCTAGATTTACTTTATAATAAGTTGTCATTGTTTTCGTAGATTCAGGTATTTTGAAGAAAAAAATATCAGAATATAAAGTCAGATAGAACTTGACCTTGAGAAGTTCGGGAAGAAGCAGCATACATTCTCTTAGACACTTCTCAAGAAATATATCATGATACTGGAGAACCTGTTCAACCAAATTATCCATTCCCAGTATAAATAGCAATGTAATAAAAATATGCCTAATGACAGGAACCCGCCAATCGCATAAGCTCAATATATCCCCCACTAGTTGCACTTTAAGGGAGGAGGATTGCTCTTTTTCCTATGTCCCCAGAAAAAGTTCCGAGGGGCCCAAGTTGAAAATAAGCTAGATTTTACTCGCTATGGGTTGCAAACAGGTATACTGTTCAAATAATCTTAACAAAACACGAAATTTCCCCCCACCCTAAACTCCATGAAAACAGAAACCCTGTTAATAGAAACTTTAAAGATCATAAATCCCATACATAAAAATAATTTTTAATAAAACTTTTAAGACAATTGAGTGTACAAAACATGATTTATGGCCTATGGTTTTTAGATCATTTGGACCACTAGATAGTCAAAATCACCTTCAGCTTTCAATCATATGTAACTAGACTTCTCATCAAATATAACATTTTTAGCCACTCGTATGAACATTTGTTAAGAGCATGGCTTTTAGGATGCACTTTGTTTCGAGAATTCTTAAACTTGGGTTTTCGCATTCCTCCATTCAGAAATTTCAGCAGCCTATTTCTATACGATAGAATCACGGAACACAAGCTTAGCATAGTTTGTAACAAAAGAGAAAAATGGGATTGTGATGGCAGCAACCTTAATGGGCATCAAAGTGATCAATAATGAATTTCTACCTCATCTATACTCTTCGCTGATTGCAGCCTGTTGTTCATCACATGCCAATTGGGTTCAAGAACCTGAAGAAAAAAACACCACTGATTAATATTTCTAAGGCTATATTTAATTGTGGAAAAATCCAACTATAATTTATGACCATCTTTCAGATGAAGCAGAAGATGAATCACAGGAACCAGGCTATCGATCAGCAAAGAAACACATTTGCTTTAGTACTAGACGTGAGATACAGAATGATAAAAATATGACACAGAACTGCAGAAGTCAGAAAACACTGTATGTTCCACAAAGCAACAAAAAAATAGCAAGTTAACAGGAATCAAGCATAGCATTTTACCTCGAATGTTAGGTAATGAAGAAGGCTATTGATAAACTTAAGCATGCTTCTACAGAGAAGGGAAGAACGAGAGATTGCAGTTCCCTTTAAATTAGCAGTACGAACTCCCTGCAAAATGAAGTCATCTTACTAACAAACAGACGAGAGCCAATTATCAATCATAAATTTTGAAAGCACAGTGAAGATTTCAAAAACTTACTTGGTGCACTTGCCAGGCCCCACAAAGCTGGCGGCTAACATGTTTACAATGAAACAGAAAACGAAATATTAACTGATACTTGGTCAGGGCTTTTCTCGAGATAACAAGGGAGAGTGGCCATTGTACCTGAGCACAATATCAGAAAAAAAAAATAGGACAGACTTAAGAATTGGTGAAAACCTGACTGCCATTACATACAAATCAAACAGAAATCTAATAATAATGACTGGTTTCAAAGGTATCATGTGAATTCCAAGGAAATGACTACATCGGTTGGATTTTGAGGACACAAAACCAAGAAATAAACTTTGGTAGTCAAAAAAGTCAATACATTGTTGTTTAGAAGATGGAAAATCATTCTGTGATTTTCTCTTCTTTACCTACTAGGGGGAAAAGGGGTGAGGAAGGTTAATCAGGAGGTTTTTGGTATAAATAGTGGAATGAAATGGACAGAGAATGCATAAAAAGGGTAGTGGTATCTTTAAGTGTTAATACTATTGATTTATGGAACTATAGCTTCAACCAACAAATAGATCAAGCATGTGGAACAAGCAAGAATCTCATAATTGTCTTGTTCACTAAGCAGAAGTATAATAACAAAGAAGACTAGTCAAAAGACACAAACTTATTACCTTGTAACTCAAGGAAAATGTCTCCAGGCCAGTAATGCTTGCTGGTTCCTCAAGATCATTATCAGATATAGCTTTGCTAATTTCAAGATCTTTGAGCATGCTCAACCTTTTAAGCAAAGTACATTTTTCCTGAAGTACAGAAGTACCATACCAAAATGTAATCAAATCAACTTGTAGCATTTCTATAAAGTTATTCAAGCAATAGGTAAGTAAAGCTTACAACACAGCATGTCAAATCTTCATGACAAGGATCTGCTGCTGCTGCCGTGGATCGCAAAGCTAAGTCCAAAAGTGACTATATGACAAAAAGTACTTTCAGATGTATGTTTGTCTTAAAACACAACTCTGTAACATAAGGAAATAGAACCGAAAGGGAACAAAGTACACAGCCAGGCTGAAGAAATGCAAAAGAAATATATGATGGAAAAGAAAAGTTATGCAACCTGCAGTTTCTCTACAGAGATTTCCTCCATTTTTTTGGTCAGCTCCTCTCGAGCTATATCCATAAAGTGTACAAGAAAATCGCCCTGCAAAGTTTTCATAATTCCACAGAGATAAAACGATTTCAAACAGAGAGACAATCCACCATAGCACAATTTTAAACAAAGCCAAAAAGCAACCATATAGTCAAGTTTTCCACCCTTGAAAAAATAAGGGCATTAATGTCTCCCTCCCTCCCTCGGGTTTCTTTTTCCACCGATTCTTACCTATTTGATATAATTAAACAAATTGATTGAGTAAAATAACCGATTGATCACGGAACAATTGGATAAAAGTTCCAACACTAGCAGTTAGCATAAATCACATCTCTATGCCTCCCCGGTAAACAATTGAATTGAATCCCTATTCTGTGGGGTTTGACAGCTAAACTATTGATGTCAGAAGTTCAGTGAAAATAAACAGCTGCGTATTGATTAGAAGGTCATGTTTAGTCAGACGTCAGTCCTCAACATGAGATTCTTGAGTAAGGTCCCTGAGTTTGACAGAGCATATGATGCATTGCCATCAACCTGACAAGTTACAACTATTTATCGGGCCAGAATAGAAGATAATGATTTTAAGACACCAAAAAGGACCATATCATTCATGATATAAAAGCATAGCTGTTAATAACAAAATAAAGAGCTTACTGGCAAAAGAACAAGGAAACAGCAGCCAGCAGGGTTGTTAAGAACTTTAGAGAGACGTACACATACTAAAGTAAGAGTTAAATAAAAAAACTTGCACCAACAGAATTTCATATCAAATGAGTAGGATGATCTAAGAATACCTGGTCAAGTAGAAGATAGTGCTTTATCGATCGCAATTTTCCCATCAGATCATACTGCAAGCACAAAGATGACAAAATCATTGAGAAACTAGAAACTCCGACACAACACATTTACATCTCTGCCACAAATTGGAAAGTTTTATATGAACTCATACAGACTCTCTTTCCCTCTCCCACTCTCTCTCTCTCTCACACACAAACACACACACAACACAAACAAGAGGGGGTTAAATAATTCAAGTGACTAAAATGCACCTTCTCTCTGATGAGATTCAACAGCTCACCGCTGGCAAAATCATATGCAGATTTTATACATTCAAGATAGTGATGGTTTGAACCAAAATTCCGCAATTTAGAATTTTCTGACACTCGAACCTACAAATCACAATACTTGTCAAAGGCAGCATTTTGGTATATCATACATCTTGAGTTAAACATACAAAGAAGAAAAAAAAACATACAAAGAAAAAAGAACCTGAACATTATGGCCACATTCCCTCATGACATTCAGATATTTCCCAGTTGTCAAAATTGTCCCAGCAACATCAGAAAGGAAGCTAGGAATGCTACTCTTGAGGCTATACCGTTGTCGCCAATACTTTGCGTCATAATCCATGGTGAGACTTTCCTGAAGCAAAGAAAGAGTAAATGGAAAGAAAATGTGAAAAGCGATGCATTACTAACACTATCTGACTATCTCTGGGTTAAGCATACCTTTTGCAGAGATTTGTTTTCTGCTATGAAGAATTCACCATAAGGATCATCGATCACACCTTCATAAACCCACCTAAAGAAAATCTTCCAGTGACGTAAGAGTTTGAGCTAGGATAACCATTTATATATCATAATACTAGGATTTCATAAAGTGGTGGGACATTCAGTCACAAAAATCCGAGAAATAAGCTTCAAATATACTTTGTACAGAGATCAGGAATCCAAATAATTGTCATGACCAAAGAGAACAATAGAAAGTGAATTTTTATTCTTAGCAAATCAAATTTTGAAAAGGAGAAGTTGATCAGTACCAAATGTAAAAATTGGTGTCATAGCAATAAAGCAGACACATAAAAGTCTTATGATGTTTCTCCAATCCTAAAGGTCAAGAGGCATGATTAGAAAGCCCCTTCATCTGTACAGGTTGCAGAATGTGGAGACAGTGAAAAAATATGGTTGCGATCATGGTCAATGTAACTGTTGCGAAACGGATTTTGCGATCAATGTGGCCTATATTTCGGCTGTTATGAACTCAAAAGCCTTTACGATACGGTGATGTGGCCCTGCTTTGCACCATGTGTGGAGATGCTTTTTAGTTTTTACAACATGTGAAAGTCTCACCTTTCTAGTATCTCGAGATATGCTGAGCTTGCACATTGTGCCATCTTTTCTAGCAATGATCTTACCACATGATCACCAGCCATGGCTTTGGCCTGCAAACGGAAAACTGAATATGAACACAATCATAGTTTTATGATAGGTTAGAGGCAAAGAAAGATCAAAATCAATCACATGAAGGAAAAAATAACACTGCTCCATGATCTCTTTTGAAATTTGTTGTTGATCTTAAAGTCTAACCTGGCTTTGCAAAAGGTTGAGAACATCTACACCTGCATAATCATTTGATGAAGCTTTCTGGATCACAGTTGACAAAGCCTTAATCGATCCCATCATTGGCTACAAGAACATAAACAGGATGGGAATTTATTGCCACAAATACTACAAAGCTCCTTCATATACAATCTTATAAAAAGTTTCTCAAAGGTTCATTTTGTAGAAAGTTCAACCTGGCAATAAAACCACAATCCTTGCAATGAAAGTCTACCAAGGCGAAATTGATGCTCAAGTTGAGCCACCATGGCCAGATAATCCTGATCACCAATTCAAAAGTGGAAAGTAAACCTTTATGATCAAGAATTTTATTTACAGTAATTATATATCTTATCAAAGCCTGTAAAGTATATTAAGGATAAGAGTAGGAACATTCGAGTTTAGGACAAGAAAATCAAGGATCGATGGAGAGAGTATTTTGATGAAGAACAGGGATTATGTGTAAGGGAAACAAACTCCCTTAGATGAAAAAAGAGAATCTAGGAGAAAAATACAAAAATTAGGTGGTTGGGGCTTTGAAGAAAATGAATAATGAAAGCGATTGGCCAGATGGTATACCTATTGAGGTAAGGAAATGCCTAAGGAGTAAGGACGATCGGACTGACTTGGCTATTGGATCTATTGAACAAGATTTGGAGGACAAACAAGATGTCCAATGACTGAAGAAGTACTCTAGTGTCCATTTCCAAAAACAAAGGAAATGTCCAAGATTGCTCCAAATATCAGTAAATAAAATACATAAATCATATTATAAAGTTAAGGGAAAGAGTGATAAAGATATGTATGAGAAGAGATATCCATATCACAACTCCAATTTGGATTTATGTCAGGGAGGTTTACATTGAAGGCAATTCATCTTATGACACAAATGAGAGCTACTATAGGGCTAGAAAAAAGATACTTGCATATGGTTTTTATTCACTGAGAAAATGTAAACGACAAGTTAGCAAGAGAAGTACTTTGGTGGCAATGACAGAGAAGGGTATTCCCAAGATATAAATTAATATAGAGCAAGATATGTATCGAGAAGTAAAGATGCAAGTTAAAACATGTGGAGGGTCAGTAGAGGATTCTCCAATCACAATTGGCCTTCATCAAGGCCCGACCCTAAGCCCTTTTCTATTTGCAGCTCTTAATGAGATAACTCGATCAATACATAAAGCATGCCATGGTCCATGTTGGTAATAATGACATAGTTTTGGTAGATGAGATAAGGAAAAGGGTAAATGCTAAGTGAAACAAATGGGAGCAATTGAAATCCTAACTTACTAAGGGGCGTGAGGGAATCAAAATCAAGAGTATTGTACTAAACTAAAGAGAAAGGCTAGAAAAAAGGGGATGAAAGAATAAGCGAAACAAATACATAATAAAAAAAATGAAAGGACAAGTAAATCCCTGCCTCTTAATTTACCAGAACTAAGAGGCCTCTCAAAAAGTATGTAGACAAAAAATTAAATGGGACATTTACCGTGGGGGTGTAATTGCCTGCCAAGTAAATCATTAGAGAAAAGTTAAAGGCCCATAGATCATACACCTACCAGAAGAAGTGCTCTAAGTGCAGCTGCAAAGGCGTGATTAACCAACCCCTTTTTGAACTGTGATCTTGACTCAACGAATTGATCAATCAATAGATAATTTTCGCACAATGGAAATATGCGCTTCGCCAACTCCTGCAACATTTACCGTTAGCTTTGTAGGGCTCAATGATTAATATTCTAGAATTTCTTAAAGTCCAATCACAAATCAGGAAATGCAACTTAATTTTCAAGTGAGAATGGCCTCGACTCAAAAGGCTAACGGAATTGGTTATACACTAATAAGACATACAATTGGTAACAAAATCAAAGAGACGTTGAAGCAACCAGTGGCATGGAAATTATCCATGCTAACCACCACAAAATGCAAATGCATCACACAACCACATTGCTCGACATAGAATTAGAAAAGAATTGGCAGGGGAAACAAAACTCACCTGGAGAGCCAAATCCATAGATGCATCAACTTGGAAGGTAAATTCGTTGTCCTTGTCGCAGATTCTTCTAATAGAAGTGTAGCGCCCTTCAATTCCAACCATAGCAGAAAGAAGATCATCGATAACAATGAGTTCCTACACCATACCAAGTAAAAGATAAAATCAACAAAGCCCTAATAGTAACCATGCTTAATCAGGGAGAAAGGTAAGTACCAATGTTGCATTATTTTAGTTCCTACTTTGTATTAAAGTGTGTAACATCAAAAGTGGATCAATATCCTCCCCCACATCAAAACAAAAGCCATCATTTCAGTGATAGCAGTATAGCACAATATGTTTATAGTAAAAAAAGTCTCCACTTTAAACTCTCCCACTTAGTCCATCAACCTTTTCATAGCGATCCCGATATCTCGGAAATCAAATAAGTTTTGAATCTTGTTGGAAGCAATCATGCCGATATTAAAGTGAAATTACATGCAAAAGACTCCAATTAATCCTCTAAGTAAAGCTTTCAATGAAAAAAAAAAATACTTTCGGCAATGTGAAATAATTGGGCAATTACCACATATAAAAAATCTAATTATACAGATAATAAGTGTAATAATTTAGTAAACCCTAATTACTTACAAGAGAATAATTAGGAGAATTGTTCTAAAAGATAGAATAAACACATAAATTATAATCCTAAAATATCACACCTAAAACTAAGACAAAAACATTTGGAGTATTTTATACTCTAAAAAATGGAGCTTACTAGTTCGTTCCATTTATTTTGCATCATTTTAGATTACAATGTAAGAGTTTTTTCTCCTAAGTGATGCAAAAAGAGTGGGACAGAGAAGTATTTATTTATGTTCATGGATAACCTTCATTATGTAAACATAATCACCTAAATGATGAAAAGGGGTTATGGAACCTAAAGAGCATATTACATTTGATGTAATTCATCAATTATTGATGAATGATCTATCTTAGCACAAGTAAATATAAGATGGGCTAAAAGGTTTTTCTCTTTTTTTTTTATGTAATTAATGTTTAACACTAATTGTGATGACTAAACCATAATCTTAATTAGGGAGTTATGAAAATGTAAAAAAAGGTTTTAGTAGGTTAGAGCATTCTCTTCAATGGTAAATGAGAAATGACTACACTTTTCACTTGTATCACTCATTAGAAACAAATTCTGATTTTCCTTCTAGCATTCCTCCTTGATATATCATCATAAATAGCCCCCTTTGAGTGATGAGGCGTTCCATTTCTACTGTATTGGCTCTTATCACGGCCAATGGACGGAATAAAGGAGCAATAAATGAGGCTCTTGCAGATCTACTTGGAATTACACATCAACTGATCAAAGATATGATGATATTCTTAATCATAATTCGTAAAATTATATTGTTTGATATCCTAGTTTAAGGTTTTAGATAAAGATTATCTAAATTCTGGTAATCGCACCCAAGATATTACTACACAATAAACCAAACAAGTTACTACCTTTCATTTAAAAATCACTTCCTAGTTCTTACCGTAAGCATATGACTACTATAAGTGAATACTCTTACATCCATATTCCATACTAAGATTCACTCCTTAAGACTTTTTCACTGGAGAAATCCTCTAAGACTTAACTATTGTTTAAGTGCTTGTCCGGAAGTATACAAGGCTCAATGCAATCACTTAACCATAGGCACGCACACTTTCGCGCAAATAAACTAAACCATTATCCATTCTTAGTATATTTACAAATTCCCAAATTGTGTTCAAAAACATTAGGCAGGTATTATTAATGTCTCTTTTCTAGAAAATCAACGAACTTCAAGATAATTAATTTACTACAATACCTGAACGGACGCATGATAATATCCAATAACTTTCTCCACTTCTGAACTGCTTAAGATCCATACATTAGAACAATTATATCGAGTAATTAATTAAATTATACATATGAATCTTTAAAAGCAACCACAAATGTAGAAAATACTATAAACAATTCAATATATCAAATATCAAACTTAAAACTCTAAATTAAGTAAAACCTGAAGCAATCGATGGAGAAACCATTAGTTTCTGATGAATCCTTGACCTCCTAGGGTTTCCGAACCAAAAAAACAATAGTTATAGCACAAAATGACGAAAAGGAAACAAAAATGGAGTAAAATTATAGAAATTAGGGTTAACCTGATGAAATCGACCAGTTAAGAAAGGTCTTTCAAAATTCCAGCGTGGTGTAGTTGGTGCAGTTGATGAAGTAATCGACTCCATTTTAATGGATAATTTATCTATCCTCGAATTATACTTCGCAGTTTCTCTCTCTAAAAAAGTACGAAAAGAGTGAGCTCTAGCCAGTGAGACCGAGTGTTGAAGAAGAAGGTTTTTTGTTTTTTGATTTCCGAATAATCAAATTCTTGAACGCGCCATTTTCATCATTGAGTGTTATGAAAACTCCTTTTATACCAGGTAGATACCCGTGCTAAGTACGGAAACATAAGAATTTTTGAGAAAACATCTAAGAAAAAAACATCAATGGAAATATATGAGGGAAATCAAATATGGATTAAATTAATTAAGCAAATCAATAGAATAAAATTAAATTTGAAAAACTACTTAAAATAACGTTAAGTAGAATTAGGCGGAAAAATAACTCTTAAAATTGTGACACTTGTCACATTCTTCTATTGCTTTAGCAGAATTTATGATGATTTAAGGAAAACCTTCACATCCAAACTTATTTCTGAAATTGTAAAAAATAGCGGGAAATTTCACCTGATGGCATTTAATTTTGAAACGCTAGTGATAACACTTTTATAAGATTTTTTAAAATGGTAGCATCCAGTTTATACACTATCTAACTGTCATAACATTTTTCGTTAAGTTTTTGTTGGTTTCCGTTTAATTCATCATTTTGTAAAATTTTCCTGCATGGTAGCATTCAGTTTTTGCTATCAAATGTTTAATTCACCATTTTAACTTTTAATTCACCCATTAATTTATCAATATCCTTAAATATTTAACAATTAAAAGATAATCACACTTATTATAAGTAGTCCAACAAAAGATAATTAATGGGTGAATATTTTTTAATTTATATTTGTTGGACTACATAAATTCAAAAGGTGCATATCTTTTAATTGTTAAAATATTTAAGGACATTGATATTCACCCATTGATAAGTAGTCCAACAAATATAAGTAAAAAAAAATCAAAATATTGCTTTTCATTTTGAGGCCATTTCACAGGAGTAGCTACAAAGTTTAAGATAATCACACTTATTAAGCTAAACACGACTAATCTTGTGCAATAGGTCAAATATTTGAAATAAGGGTAGGGTCGGGCAGGCTCAAATGAAAATGGGTCAGATTGGATTGTGATCTGATATATATAAAACGGGCTCACATGAGTTGTGCCCTCTTGATTCGCTCCAATCTAACCAAACCCATTAAAAACCCGTATATTTAAGTGTCGAATCCAAACCCCAATCCCCAATAAGCCTTCACCTTGTTGCACAGTCCTAAACACAACCAAATCAAACTAGTTTTAATCTCAACAGCCATGAGCAATATAGTACTTCTGCTTCTTATGTCATACTCCCTCGTATTTTTTTTACTTGTCCCATTTCTTTATTGGGTAAAGTCACCTTATTTGTCTCATTTTATTTTTTATCACTAATTTTTTTTACTTAGATACCCTTTGTTCACATACGTAATGATTAAAATACCCCTACTTACACTATTTAAAACACCCCAACTACCACTTTAACAATTAATCCAATCACTTAAAATACCCCAACTATCACCTTTTTGGTGGACTCCCTCCTAATCTTAATATCCATGCCCAACCTAATTGTCCCAAGTAAAAAGAATATGAGGGAGTACAAGTGCTCTCTACCGTCTTTTGTAAAGACGATTCACAAAAGCCCAACCGAAATCTATATTTAGAGTTGTAACAATATAAATTTAAAATTGGACTGGGCTTTTGAGAGCCGTCTTTATAAAATACAGTCTTAAGTAAGAATTTGTGGAGAGAGTATAATATGATCAGACACAAAGTTGTTAAAATCACGATTCTACTTAGAATCGTTTAGAGAGGTAGTATCGAATCGTAGAATCGTATGATTCTACAAATAAACTTAAATAGATCAAAAATATCTAGTTTCTCATCATTATTATCTAATTTAAAAGTTTAAATTTATAAATTAAGTTTCTTTAACTTTATTTTTAAGATTATAACAAAAAATTTTAAATAATTAGTTTGAATCTTCATACCAATTAATAAATTTGTTTTTTATAAATTTTTATGATGGGAAATATGAAATTTATGCATATATGTGAAAGACATTAGTAAAAAATGGTACATAAGAAAAATTAAAAATAATTCATACTAAATAATAGAATCGAATCGTTACATCGTAGAATCATAGAATCGTGTTATGATTCTACCTCTAAAAATTTTATATCAATTAGAATCGTAAGATTATACAACTTTAAGATTCTACCTGCGATTCAAATCGCTCGCTTGTTTTTGAATCGTAAAATCATAGAACCGTATATTAGAATCGCGATTCTAACAACCATGATCACACATTTATACTTCCTCCGTTCCACAAAACTTGCTGCCGACATAATATATCACACTCAATAGCAAGTATTATGAAACAGATGAAATATTATCTAAAACCCATGAGTAATAACTTAAAAAGTGGACTACATGGATGTGGTAGACCACACACTTGAAGGATAGAAGAAGCTTATAGCCACACACACACATACATGACTACATGAGACATGACAAACCCCATCATTACCAAATAAACCAACCCACCCCGCCCTTTTCCAAACAAACATTAACGGCCACAAAACAAATCCTTCTCTGATCCATCATTCAAACAGAGAAGATGCTTAGTGCTGCCACCACTTCATCGTCTGTTTCTGTGCCATCAATTTCTCTCTCTAAAACCCTAATTTCTTCCAAGTTCGTCAATAATTCCAGAAATCTTTCCTGCTTCTCTCGTCAGTTCTTGCATTTGATTAATCTTAGGTGCTACAGTAGCAGCAGAAGTAATAATAATCTTGCAATGACGTCGAAGTTCTCTCCTCGCGCTTCGGCTCAGAAATTGAGTGATCCTAATGAGTTGATTGACTCCGTTGAAACCTTCATTTTCGATTGCGATGGTTTGATGTTGATTTTATTTCAATTTTTTGTTTTTTTTTTGCTGATTAATGTGGATAATTATTGAAGGCTATTTTCATGCTTGTAGGTGTTATTTGGAAAGGAGATAAACTTATTGATGGAGTACCGGAAACACTCGATATGCTGCGGGCCAAGGTTTGCATATTCTATTTTTGTGGAAAAATTTAAGTTAATAACTGTTATTGATTTGCTAATTTGATGACAAATACACATGGGTTTTGAAAAGGTTCAACAGTCGTGCTTGCTTTTATTGATTTGAAAATCATAGGTGTTATGAGATTGACTTAAAGTTTCAATAACATATTAACTGATAAAATAGTATTTTTTTTGCAAATTGGATACACTGGATTGAAGTAATGAGATTTTTAGAAATGAGAGACTACATAGAGTGAAAGTTATAGGGTCATATGCAAATATAGAGGTGGGACAAAATCGTTGGAATGGGCTAAATTGAAAAATAGAGCAAATTAAGTGGGGTAAAGGAGTATAGACTTGGTACACATTAATTTTATTTTGCACCACTCATCACTCTCCACCCTACTAATTCACACCCCATAGTCTTTAATCCACTAAATCTGCACTCCTTATTTTCCACTCTACTAGCCCACTATCATGGTATGGTTGGTACACATTGTTTTAGTACGTAATTAGTCCATACAAGACTTCTCTGCAAATTGAGAACAATACACATTAAAAATACATTGCTAAAGCCAATATACTTAACAAGGCTAAGTAACAACTCTATCTTTTCACTATTTGTGTATTTTGTTATCAGTTTGTAAATTGACATCTATGATTAAATATGATTTACCAAAATATATGTGTAGGAGGCCATCCACCACCCCCCCCCCCCTCCCTCTCTTATTGTTAGTGCATTTTAATAGATTTCGTCTTTTTACAGGGAAAAAGGTTGGTTTTTGTGACCAACAACTCAACCAAGTCTAGGAAGCAATATGGAAAGAAATTTGAGTCTCTTGGGCTTAGTGTCAGTGAGGTTAGTTTCTGATATGTTGCATAGAATTGTCGGTGAACTTTTTTACTTATTCATTACACACTTCGTTCAGGAGGAAATTTTCGCATCATCTTTTGCTGCCGCTGCATATTTGCAATCAATTGACTTCCCTAAAGATAAGAAGGTATGCATATGAGATTATTTTCAGATGTATCGATCAATGGTGTTTCTCTGATTTTTGAGACTGTGGTATTGGTCCAAAAGAAGTGATGTGACCTAGGCGTTCTGTTTTCATTGGTTTAGCATTGAGAAGTTATTGTTAATATTCACTTTTAAGCCCAACTTGTGACAAACTTTTGAAATTTGTTTAGACTAGGATATGTGGCTACATATGACTGAATATAATACTCACTCTGTCCGTTTGGGTTTTCCCCTTTCGTATAACGCACGTTCACTTGGATCAACAAGGGAAAAGCTCAAAGGGATGCAAGGAGTGTAGTATTATTTAAGTAAAACGGGAGATGATCTGCTGTTAAAACTTTGTATGTACCAGGTTCAAGGCTCTTGAGGTTAACCGGGCGTTTGGTTATTGCCTTGTTGGTAATAAATGTTAGTGATGATTAGTTTTAGTTTTAGTTTTAATTTTCAAAAAATGTTACATGTTATTCCCATGGAAATGAAAATTTCATCTTAAAACGTGTTTTTATTCATAATTTTCCATTACCACCTAATATCATCATTTCAAGTGGTTAGAGAATGAATCTTGTGAAAAAAAAAAAAACTAGAGTAGGACAAGCAAGATAATAAACCTTGTCAAGTAGTTTTACTTGCTAAATTACATTAGATTTCCCATACATTTTCTCCATCTAATACCAACAATTAAACAAGCCGTAAGTTTCATTAAGACCTTCACTCTTACCATTGATCATTTGTAGCTACTGTCTTGCTAATTTGTGAACAATACTGCTTTGTAGGTCTATGTCATTGGTGAGGAAGGCATCTTGAAAGAGCTTGAACTAGCTGGATTTCAATATCTTGGTGGCCCGGTATGTTTTTTTCTTTATAGCATGAACTTTGGAGTTTGGACATTGCATAACATACTCAATAGCCTAAGCTATGTAAGAGCTTGACTTTTGATCTGACTGTTAGACTTCACTCAGTAGAAAACATTGAGCTATTAGAAACTACTGAAACATATTCATCTTTTTATCAAGTACTAATTAATATAAGAGAAATGAACCACCAATCCAGTTAAGATTATTTTGTGACTGTTGCTCAAGTGTGATCACCTGCCATCCGTTGAAGTTCACCTTGTAATAAGTCATCATCAAAGATGTTAAACAAGGTTAGATGCAAAATAGCCAAAGTGGTTGAATTTTTTTGTACATTTAGTCATGCAAGAGATCCTCTATGAAGTGTCACGCTACCCTAGGTCACAAACTCGGAATTAAAGATTGGCCCTGGCCTGTATCTTATTGAAGAAAGGATGACTTTGGATTTCCGGGGTAGACAGACTACTTTTGTGTACCCTTTATCATTGCAATATATAGAACTTATTCATGCTAGTGCCTGCACAGAAACAATATGAGGGTGTTATTTGCTCGTAATGTACACATTGATCTTGCTTGCACATTCATCTTTACCCTCATGGATATTAGAATGATGGTTGTATGATTGTATCTGTAATTTTGTTGTGCAGGAAGATGGCGATAAGAAAATAGAATTGAAGCCTGGTTTCTTGATGGAGCACGATGAAAGTGTAAAGTCCCACTTCTAAACTTTCACTTGTTTTTAGACATATTCATGATGAAATATATTAAAATGGTGGCCTTTGTTATACACTTATACAATTGTAACTGTAGTCCAACTCATACATGCCCTCTTTTATGCTATGTAGGTTGGTGCAGTTGTGGTTGGATTTGACAGATATTTCAATTACTACAAAGTCCAGTAAGTTGCTTTTGGTTGATTTTTAAAAGGTAGAAACTAGAAGCAAAGGAAACATATGGGTTGCATAGTTTTATTATTCATAGTTTTTCTTTGTGCTACTTGAAATGCTCAAATACCGCCTAGGATTAGGACAAATCTCACTAATCTGATTGAATATTCATCCGGGAAATTCAATATTGATTTATACTTCCATTTTGAAGTTCCTAGTCTGCATGACTGCATGTTTTGCCTACGAACTGAATTAAAAGCCTTAAGCCTTATCCATATACTCAAGCTGTCAAGTGATCTCTGATCAATGTTCAAACAAAAAACACATTTACTCGTCTTTTCACCTGTATTTGCTGTGTGAATGTGTGTGTGACATGATTGAATATGAGAAAATTTAGTATCATTTGCTCTAATAATCACCTCTAATTGGGTAATTCTTTCACACTGGTTAATCTAAACATTAAAGTCCTGACTCTGGTACCAGATACTTTATGCACCCAAGTTCAAAATTTTTTTTTTAAATTCAAATAGTTGAATTTTAAGCATAATGTCTTCAGCCAGTGTTCGTCTTTTCTGCATTGAATTTCAATAGCTACAATGAGAGTTTTCTTACTGCCTTGCGCAGTTGCACTATAGATTAGTCTGAACTCTGAAATTCAGACTATACTATGATCGTCTATGGTTCTTAATCCCAACCGATGCAAGTTTGCAACATTAGTCAATAATATAATGACATGCTACCAAGTCCTACTGTTTATATTATGTTCCAAAAAAGTCCTGTTTATACTGGTATATATTATTTTTACTGCCTCAGGTATGGAACTCTATGTATTCGTGAAAATCCTGGGTGTCTCTTCATTGCTACAAATCGTGATGCTGTAACTCATCTTACCGATGCGCAGGAATGGGCAGGTTTACCTTCCTCTAACTACTTGATTCTTCGTACACTTTCGCACACGCTTTATTAGGATGACTATGAATCTATGGTGTTATAAAATTCACCTCAGCTCGAGCTGTTCAATGCTCCCCTTTATCCTATGCATTAATATTATTTACTGATGTTGAGCTTCCTCGTTTAACACTTCTTACACTCAGGTGGTGGTTCAATGGTTGGTGCTCTATGGGGATCTACCAAGCAAGAGCCTCTTGTTGTAGGGAAACCTTCTACATTTATGATGGATTATCTAGCAAACAAGTATGGTGACCCAAATTATTTCTCGTTTTCATTACAAAATATTTGCCCCTAAAATGTTCATTGATGTAACTTTTCTCGAATTCCATAAGTGACATAGGCCTTATGTTTGAATGTTTGATCCCTTATGTGAAGTTTATGGTACAACCATATCGTAAATCCATATGCTTTCTCGCTTTATACTGATTGATTCAACCTTAAAATCGACAGGTTTGGCATTACTACGTCTCAAATATGCATGGTCGGGGATAGATTAGATACTGACATACTGTTTGGACAGAATGGTGGCTGCAAAACACTCCTTGTTCTATCAGGTAAAAAGCAAACTTGTAAATTTTTACTTGCATAGTTGCATAACATAATATTCCTCCTTTTTTCGGATTAAAGGTGTAACTAGTTTGGAAACGCTTCAAAGCCCCAACAACACAATCCAACCCGATTTCTACACCAATCAAATTTCGGACTTCCTTTCACTTAAAACCGCTACTGTTTAAGCAGGTAACCCTCTTCAGCTGAATTCTTTCCGACAATTGAGCAAGCTAATTAAGCCAGTTGCTAAAATCCGTAAATAGGATCATTTTGAAGCTTGAATAACTTGTTTAACAAAGTGATGCAGGTTAAGATCAATGTGCAAGACATCAGAAGGGTGCGCGAGGTGATCGACTGCACAGGGCCCCTCTTTCTCCCGTATATGAAAAAATTGATAAAAAAAGAAATATGTTAAGTTTATTAATTAAATAAGTTATTTACAATAAATATGGCACAAAATAAAAGTTTTGCACAGGGCCCCAACTTTTCAAGACAGCCTTGCAAGACGTACATTTGTGAAAGATCGAACTATATGGTTACGTTCCAGCAGATCTTTCGATCACAGGAACAAAGTTTTCCACTTTTCCGGGAAGTTGCTCAGATCTTATTAATAGAGAAAGCCATTGAATTGTTATCGTTTTCATCCCTTTCGCTTGTATGATACACAACTGTGTATGTTGTATACAAAATCTCTTTATTCGACAAACCCAAATCGATTGCTGGTTCTTGGTTCGTAAATAACAGGGAGGCTTGTTTTTGTTGCTCGAATTCGGTTAAGTTTATCATTTTCCTGCTGCTGATTGTCACTCTTCTCATCTGATGTTAAGCAATGCCTGGTAAAATAGAACATAAAGGGCGCTCATATACAAATTGAAAAACATACATATTTTTGTCGTTCATAAAAAGAGAAATTTTCATGTTTTTAATTATTTAGATGCCTACTTTATGTTTCAATCATAATGTTTGTATAACAACCGAACAAATTAAATTTTTAAGTCTTAATCACAAAAATGTATTATTAGTTATACGGAAAAAAATAAATATAAAACACGAGATCAGAGTTTTCGATTAAAATTAAAAGTCATTTTTCTAAGTTATATAAGTTTTTCAAATAAAAGTTTGATATTATATTAAAATTCAATTTATAAAATTCTAAATTTGATGCTTTATATCCATTTTAACATCTTATCACAAAAATAAAACAAAAAATCTTCGATCACTATGCTATATCATGATTAATTTTTCTCAAAATTCTTTTAGTAACATAAAATACTTCTAAATAATAATTTACATTAACTCTTATTTGGACCTTTTATATGTGTCTTAGGCATTTGGAAATAATGGTTCCCCTTTATATTAGTGCCCCTTTATTTTTTATCCTTATATGTAGGAGTACTCTATAACTCTTTTCTTTATTTTAAATGTTTAAAGGACTATCGTGACACAATTTCGTACCTTATTTAGATAATTATAATAATAAATAGTAGTATTACTATTACTATTATTATAAAAATTACCTAGAATAATCCAACCTATTCATGATTTTCCTACAATAATTCCACCTATTGAGTAACCATGAATAGTCCCAACTTTAAGGGGCATTTTCGTAGAGTAAATCCAGTGACCGGATGACTTGCTATAACAAGTTTTATTTTAAAAAAAAAAAGATAAACTAAAAAAATATCGAAAAAATGTTAAAAAAAATTCATAAAAATTTATGATTTTTTTTATTATTTAGAATTTTTTATGTAAATTTTCAAAATATTTTCTAATTTTCAAAAATCAGTGGGATTATTATAGGAAAATCATAAATAGTTTGGATTATTCTATGAAATTTTTTCTTCTTATTGTTATTATTATTACGAAGTAATTAACCAATAATTACTACTCCTAAAATTCCAATTTTGTTGGAGACTTGGAGTCATAGCTTATAGAAGTACAAAGAAAGCTCACCAACCGTATTTAAGAAATGAAAGAACAATTTCAGTCGTATGGCCTATGCCTATGGGGATAGATTGGATAAGAAGAGATCTCGAATATAGATTTTGTCCTCACCAATTACACGGTTATGGTGTTATCATTAATTGTCTCTTTACTAACTACTTGTACATTCAACATAAAATTGTACTGTAAAATCCCAATTATTTTTTTGGGATCTTTAATACTCGAACATAAATTTATCGCTTCTACATTTCATTTTAACGATAAAAAAGTACTGGCAATTAATTTATAAATCAGTCTAGTCTATATCTCTTGGACATACACGAACTGTATTGGGTACAAGTTTCGAGTTCGAGTAGCATATAGCATAATAAATGCTTATTGACCAGATTTTGAATTGTAACAAGTTAATTCGTCTTTTGATCGAACTAAAAATTAAATATAAATAATCTATAAATCGAACTAAAAGTACATATACATAAACTAAATAAAGCAAACAAATTGGTTTGTCTCTTGATCAACACTCTTTACCTTATTTTTGCATTGTTAACATGAGTGTGTCTTGCAGGCTTTCAGATAATTGCAGGTGTCTCTCTCTTTGAAAACCATTATATAGAGTCGGGGGACTATTTGACCGCACTTTCGTATATGAGTATAGTCTATCTTTTCTACCCAGATTCTGACCATAATTTGTCTATGAGCGAGATACATTGGAGATGATGATTATCCATCTACAATCACTCCTTCATATAGCTAGATAGATAGAATTCAAAATGATTGTTACAATTCTACATCATAATTCATATATCCAAATACAACCACAAATGAAGGGTATGGGAATGAAGTCTTGATTCCCTAACCACCAAATTGAATAATACTCCTAATATAGTAATAAGCATTCAACTTAAAGGGCAATGTACTTTGCAATTAAAGATGAACATCTTTTATGTTACACCACCAACTAATTTACACAACTACTATTATTGCATACTTTACCATGCATAATATATTACACGGCCTACAAGGCTACAACATTATCACTTATTCTCCGTCTCGTGGATTTTGTCACAAGTACAATCTCTGTAAATATAAAAAGGAAAATGTGTGAATTATAAGAAGGTAGGAAAAATATACGAACGCCGAGAATTAAATAAAGAAGAATGTGGGTCATGATCAAAATAAAAATGTACCAAATCCCCCATACGACGAACCAAAATGAAAACTTTGAAATTTATAGCATGTATCCTTTCCCATGAGTACTTGGGTTCAATTCTTGCTAGTCCTTACCCTTTTTCCAGCGTACTCTATAACAAAAAAATTATAACTCGAAAAATAAAAAAGAAAAGTGATCTAGCTCAAATAAGAAAAGAGTTATTATTGTGAAAGATCATCTCTCGGTAAGACGACTTCAAATAAGAAGCCTATACTCTTGATAAGACCTTCTCATACAATAATTTCTGGAAAAAAAGTGTAAGATTGGTACATATCACGCACATTAATTTGGTTCTTAAATTCACATGACCTTCCTAGCTAACTTTTCATCTATATATACTTGTGTATCACATCTATACAATCCACAACATAACCAAATATAGAACAAGTAAATAAAAGCAAAGAAAAACAAAAATTCTATCATGGGAACCCTATACCAAGTTCCTCCACCTCTCCTACATGACCTTAAGGTCACAATTCAAGATTCAAGCCTAATTTTTTCACCAAAAGAAAGTGAAGAGAAAACAATGTTTTTATCTAACATAGATCAAGTTCTAAACTTTGATGTTCAAACCCTACATTTTTTTAACCCGAACCCTGATTTTCCTCCGAAAATTGCCTTTGAAAAGCTTAAAATTGCGCTACAAAATTTGTGCGTATCTTATCATTTCTTATCTGGTAGGATTAAACTAAATTCAGAAAATGGTCGATTCGAGATCGATTGCAACAATGCTGGAATTGGGTTTGTGGTAGCTAGTAGTGAGCATAGAATGGATGAACTTGGAGATTTGGTTTACCCTAATCCATCATTTGAGCAACTTATAACCAAGAAAATGGATGATACTTTGGAATCAAATGGTCATCCTTTGTGCATTGTTCAGGTAAGCTCTTCATTATTTACTACTAGTATATTTAATTTGTCTGTGCAAAATACGGATGTGTTAGCTTATTTATTTATCATCATCATTATATCTAATAATCTTGCTCAAAGGCAGAGTCTGGGTGAGGTAAGATGAGTAGATGACAAACATTTTATACTCGTATTCTCTTTAAGGGAGGACTGTTAACTTATTTATTTATAAAAGTTTAATTAGAAAATGATAATAAATCACTACAACATAATTTGCTTTTAGTGGCATATATTTAGCGACATTTAATTTAAATGTCGCTATTTCAAATTTCTTATAGTGTATACATAGGATTTAGTGACATTTATTAGACCCTTTAGTAGCATATAAAAAAGTCCCACTAAAGCTTTTAGCGACATAGGATCTAGTGACATTTCCCACAAATGCCACTATAGACTATAGTGACAATTACATATGCCACTAAAGACTATATTAAGTGTCGCTAAAGCACTTTCATAGTAATATTTAAAATAAAAATTAATAATTATTATACTAAAAATATGAATTAGTGACATTTTTTAAATGCCACTAAATCCAATGTAGCAAAAAGCTAAGTTTTTTGTAGTGAATATATATAATTTTTTGATGAATTGCATTTT